>VXAZ01000373.1:270767-505769 GCA_013399875.1 Gymnorhina tibicen | reverse complement strand
GCCATAGCGATCAGCGCGATGTAGGAGTAGGGCGGTTTCGGCCGCCGCGTGTAGGGTTTCCCCTTGGCGCTCTCGGCCGGCGGCGGTGGCGGGGGCTGCGGCGTGGGGGGCGGCGGCGGGGGATGCCCCGGCCGCCCGGCCCCGCCGCCCGGGCTGTTGGCCGCGCAGTCACCGTCCGAGCCCAGCTCGCTCTCAGCCGGAGCCGGGGAGAGCGAGCCGCTGCCTTCCTGGTCGCTGCCGGCGCTCAGCTTGTCTTCATAGTGCTGCGAGAACACCTCCAGCTTCATGGCGGCGGCGGCGGCGCCGCCGGCCCCCCCGCACCCCGCGGCTTCGTTGGGCGGGCGCGACCCCCGCCCCTCGGCGCCGCCTCAAGGGAGGCGGGGGGGAGCGGGNTTGGACAGCTCCGCGGCGGCAGACGAGACCGTCAGGACAGGGCAGCGGGGCTCCGCGCCCGCCTCAGCCCGCCGGCCCGGGGTCGCTGGCAGAGGCCGGCCCCTCGCGGCCGGTGGGCGCCGAGGACGGGCGGCGGTGCCCTGCACCCCTCGGGATGGGGCGATTCCTCCGGGCCTCCACCTCCTTCTCCCCGACTGGGGTGCTCGCTCTCCTTTCGCCCCCCTTTTTGTCCTTCTCACTCTTTACTCTCGCTGCTCCATGGGGTCGAAGGAGAGGGTGGCGGCCCCCGTGGAGCCGGTGTGGGATGAGGGCGGGAGGGCGGCTGCCGGAGCCGGCACTTCTCCGTGTCCGCCCGAGCTCGGTCCTCCTCGGGGGCGCTGCCGCTGTTACCGTTCGGCGCTCCACGGGCGCGGGGAGAAGCTCTCGAGGGCCGTCGGGGTTACTCCGCTCTCTCCGGCTTCTACCCCTGTCAGTGCCGGGACGCCGGGCTGGCTCCTCGCTGCGAGGCGGGCAGCAGACGGGTTATTAGGGTTATTAGTGTTATTGTCATTATCTCTCCCTTCCCCTGTGGTTCTGTGTCTCTCCACCACTTTCAGACCAGCCCATTATAACGCCGGCGAGAGGCGGAGCCAGGACAAAGATCTGAAAGGGTGGTGGGTGGAGAAGCAAGGTAGCAAAGGTGGGTATGCCCTAATAAGCCGTATCAGAGCCGTAATTAGCCAAGATGACAGCGAGGTCTTGTTGGAAAGTTATTTTACGAAACTTGTTTGTATTTTCTCCTGCCAGGTCCCTCCCCTTCCCGGGTATTTCGAACGAAGCCGCAGTTCGGCGCGACTAAGCAGAGCCGGCCCGCCTCCCAGGTGTAAAATGCAGAATGACTTATAGGTGGCAGAGCTGAACCTGTTACGTGCAGTGATTTATTTTAATAGCACCGTATAAAGCAACAAGTTGTAATATGACAGCTCAACAACCTGTTGGAAAATAATACACGGCTTTGCAGTTGTGAATTCCTAATGATTTATGTAGCCTGACAAAATAGTTTCAATCCTGGTCTCCCTTTCCTTCTGTCATAAGCATATCTGGTGCAGAGGTAGAATGGCAACAGGTAGGCGATGATTTGGAGTTTTGCTGTGAGAGAGTTAGTCAAAGCCTTAACCTTAGTTTTATATGTGCTGCTGTTTCTGTAGTAGCACTGCTTGACCTCTTCTGGATGGTGTGTTTGTAACCTCTGTCTTACGACTGCCACTTTCTAGTAAAATCTTTTATTGTGTAGGTTTTGGGTTATTTTTTTTAATTGTAACTTTAACGGTTTTTAAATCACTGTGAATCTGTAAATTTTCCGTAAAACTTGCGACAAAGTATTCTGTAATTTTACCGAGACACCTTTCTTTCTAGAAAAATTAGTCATCATTTTTGGGTTTGTTTTTAGGTTTAAGTTGTCAGGATCTTGCCTTCCTTCGGAGTTTTTTTTTTCTATTTCTACATTATGCTAGATTGAACAACTCAATGAAGAGAGCTAGCTGGTGGTAGCTTCTCTGAAAACTCCCTGTTCTGCTCACTGTTCAAAGTCAATTGCAAAATGCCATTTGACTTCATATGGCAGTAGCGCTGGCGTCTGCAAAACAATAACAAAAACATCAGCAGAAATCCAGTGTGGTGCTTATGTTTTATTTCTCATATGTATGCTTCAAATTTTGTGTCCTGGAGTAAGAGTTGGATTGCTCCACGTTTTCCAAAAGCAGTCTTTCTAAATTGGACCTTATTTTAGAATAAATACATAATGCAGAGTCACTCTGGTTGGGACTATTCCGTTGTGGTCTGGCTCTCAAGGAGTGTTGGAGAGGAAGATGAAACAAGACAGGTTTAAAAGACTAAGAGGAGAAACAAACAGCCCTACTTTCTATCTTGATCTCTCTTGAATAGAATAAATGTTCCCACACACACACACACACACACACCTGCATTTTGTTTCAAAGCTTTGCCATTTCTTCAGTCTTCATGAGTCTTACATGGTGAATACTGAAGTGTGAGAGGTTCTTCTGTCCCTCTGTTTGCATTCTTGACAACTTTAATAGAAATAGCAAGACATTGGATGTCTTGCTGTTCTCACAAGAGCTGTACCAGTTGAGAAAAGCAGGCAATGCAGAAAGACAAAAATAAGAGGAGGGAGACCTCTCTTGGTTCCTTGTTGTTGTTGTCTCCATGTAACGTAAACTGAAATCTTTCAGTACAGTGTTGTCTTAGCTGTAGGTGCCAATGTTTGTGTTTAAGGGTATGGGAAAAAGGTATAATTCCTTCCAAAACTCAATATTTTCTACGATGATGCCAATGGCAAGGGTAGGTTTTTTCCTCTTCCTGCTTTTGTTGTAAATAGCAGTGAAGTAGCGATGATTTGCTAGCTTGCCTTTGATGTTTATTTTATTACCGTTCCACTATTTGTGTGGAAAATGTACACATTGTCTCTTATCTTTATTCAAAGAACTTAAAAAGTCATTCAAATGCTGTAGGTAAACACGTCAGACATAACAGAAGCTTTTTCACAGCCATACTTCAAGACTAGGAGTGGATGGCAAAGCTGGTTTTGCAAGATTTAAGAGGGGACAGAAGCTTGTACTCAAAATAATACAAAGATAGCTATTAATGGCTGGGAGCAGAGAATCTTTCTAAGATCAGCACTGATTCTTGCTGTGGCTCAAGGCCTCTCTGCTCTCTCAGAGCCAGTGCCTGTTGTACACTGTCCCTTGAAATCTCTGGTGGCTCTTACCTGAGAAAATATATGAAGCTGCTTATGAAAGGGCTGTGCAGGGTTTAAATAGAGCCTTCCAGGCCTGAGTGAGAGCAATATCAAGCCCATTGCTAACGCTGCCCATGAAACACAAGCAAAGTTGTAAGAAGTGGTGAAATAATCCAACTACTCCCATCTCTCACCACTGAGAGTATATGTAACCTCAAGTCTTTTCCTGCTATAGTTTTTTAAAAGGCACAGTATCGCCTTCAGGTTTATAAAGATTAACACAATCATCGGAAAAACTGATTCTGTTAAGTAAACTTCACATCAAAAGCACTTTGATGTGCTGTATTATAGCAAAGCCAAACACCCCACCCCCATCACCCCAAGAAAAACCTCCAAAAACCTCCAGTGAAGCAATGTAAAAAACATCTAATTCTTTGTTCTAAAATGAAATGTCTCTTCCTCTTTAGATCAGCAGAGCAGGACTTTTTTTGATGTATGATCCCCTCTTTTCCTACCCAAAACAGTACCCAGTCAAAGACAAACGGAGAAATGTGAATGGTTGCTTGAAAATCACGCGATCAACTTTGCTTCCCGTTTTCTCTAGTACTTTACTCATTTAATTCAGAAATAGTATGCCAATGGGTATTTGGAGATAAGGTAGTATAGTCCTTTGCAGTTTGCTCAAGCTACCAATTACAAAAATATTCCTTACTAAATGTAGCAAAATGCTACCCTGTCTGGTGGTTGTGAGTGTATTTTTGGCTGATCCAGTTATGTTGTCTCCATGGTATTTTAAACCATGGAGACATGGGTTTTTCAGTTCAGCAAACATTGTGCAAAGGTGTGTCACAATATGTTCTTGGTTTAAATTTTTAAAAAAAAATATTTCTTCTAATTTCTTTTTCACCCAGTTCTTTGTTACTTCTCTTTTCTGCCTTCTGTCTCTCCAGACCACTAACAATAGGTTAGAGAGGGTTTTCAGGTAAGGTCACGTAAGAACAACTGGTCAATAAAAGTCTCTGTGGTGACTGGGTAAGTCCTACAGTTAGTGGTAGGCAAGCTTATTTGTGCATCTGAGATGCCCAGCACACCAGCTGGACAAAGTGCTCCATCATCTCTTCTCCTCCTCCTCCTCCTGTGGCAAGCTGCAGGAGTGCACTGCCTTGCCAGGAACGATCAAACTGGACAATGCAATACACTGCGTGAGAAACAATAGAACAGTTCAAAGAGTTCGCTCTGGATGGGCTGCTCACAGCAGGAGATGTGCCTAGTATGCATAAATGAACTACAGTTTGTGAAGGTTGGCTAATTGCACTATGTATATTTTTATTGTTGAAGGAAATCCAGCTAGAGACAGAGCTGTAAGAAAGGAGGCTGGTGGAAATTCCTTTAGACCTTGAGAGGAAGAGTTTGATCACTGAAGCAGAATGCATGTCTGTGTGAATTCCCTCATCGGGAAAGATTGGTGCTTTTTCACAAGGACAGCCATTCCCTGTGGGTAGAGATTTTCTCATGTCTTTGGCAGGTACTAAGAGCTCAATTTACAACGGGGAGTTCCATTTCAACTTTGTTTCATGTAGTCTTTATTTTCTTGGGAGACGTTGCTCAGAATCAAATTTTCCTATGCTGAGAGCTTAGTATCATTTCCTCCCTGTGCCCACTTCACATTCCATAAAAAAAGTCTGCAAATTTTTTTCTCCAGAGCCCTGGATTGTGACAGAATGGGCAGGGACAGATTTTCTCCTGTGAAGGAAGTGACATTATGGCTCTTGTTACTAATGCTTAGTACTGGAGAAAAAAATCCAGATTCTTACACCATCCTTGTCACAGAGAAATCTCAGAGCTCTCCATTTTACAGGTGACAAGGAGTGGGGTCCTGCTGAAAATAATTTGGTAACTCATTTGTAACCCTGTCTGCGGAACTGAGCTCTCTGGAGCCTTTGTCCTGCGCTGTGTCCACTGAGGTATCCACCACAAAGCGCTGTACCATTTAGCAAGGAGCTGTCAAAATGGAGATTGCTCTGTCCCGAGACTCAGATAATTTATAGCTAATTCTCTCTTTTTACTAGTGCTGTGTTGAGCCTCCAGGGCTTGAATGAGGTTCCACACTGGCATAAGGTGAACCTCTCTGGAATATATTGCTGGTTTGCAGTCTGAGAAATACGTGACATAAAAGAGTGCAGGGTGAGGTTAAATCAACACAGTATTTACAACATGTTTTGTGATGACTTAATTCAGTAACTGTCCCCATAGGCTTTTCTCATGGCTGATTACCTGGTTTCACGTAACTGCACCAAGGGAGACAAAATCCAAATGGTGATGGACTTAAGGGCTTGTGGATCTCTTCAAGGAAGTTTTTCTTACAGTAAGAAAGCAACTGGTATTGTAAGGCGGCACATGTATTGATAATCCTGAATATAGTTGTCAGGACAGAATTGCTTGCTAAGGGACAGGCTCTACCGCAATTAGAAGTTACACTGTGTTATGCTTGTTATGAAGTTATGATGCAGAAGCCATTTGGTGAAATTCTGTGGCTCTCTGCCAAGCATAGTGAGTGTTTTTTGCTACTGGTGCCAAACAAACTTAAAAAGAAACCATCATAGCTTGTTATTGCTGGTGCCAGACCAAATATCTGTTGGCATCAAACTTGGTATTGATGCCAGAGGCTTGCTATCACTGGCCCGTGATATGAGGAAACACCAGCTGAGCTGTTACAATAGCCTCTCACTGCCTTCAAGTCCATGCATTGACGGAGTAGAGCGAAAAACTTTGTGAGAGAACTACAGCAAAATTAACCGAGGGATGAAGGGCTTTGAATATGTGATGGAGACTCACTGAACTTTGCTAGCCCTTGCTGGAGTACACTTAAGCCAGCTCAAAACCACGTATATTTTGCATGGGTAAACAGTGACTAGAGATATGAAGGATATGTTTCAATTCAACGAAGTTAAAGTACTATTTATAGTACCGTGGATCAACAAATTAATCACCTTGCCAACAATATTCCAGTTGAACAGCAATAAGTATTTAACATTCTTACTTCTGGGTTGGATTTCTTTTGTTGTTTTTTTGTTTTCAAAAAGCTATTTCTGGGTGGAATCACATGATTTATATAAGCATTAGCCAAATCTGTAGATAAATAATGGTGTGAAAACCTTGATTTTTATTTTTTCTGGGACCAAGTGAAAAGCATTGTAGTGGAGCTATTCGGGAGCAGGCTGCTGACAGTCAGGCTTTCCTATGGTAGGCAGGATTTGGCAGTATTACTCCTAAATTGTAGCTCTCATATGTGTTTTCTGTCCCCCATTTGCTGTGTTCCATTTTTCTTCTCTGCAACCCCCCGGGCAGCTCCAGAACCATTGGTATCTTTGAAAGTCTGGTCCGTGCTGCTGCTGGCTTACTCCTGGAACAGGGAGCACAGTTACACTGAGGGTACATCCCCTGCAGTACCTCAGGTGGTGGGGGATGGGGATTTACATCCTGCAAACTGCTTCCAGAAATCAGGAATGTTTTCACCACTTTTCAGAGGGCAGAGGAATGCAGTGAAAGCTTGGGGAACTGGTCCTTCTGCTGCTGCAGATGTAATAAAATCATTAGTTTGCTGAGTTGCATGCACTGTGTATTTGATTTCCAGTTCCTAAGTGAGTTCTTAAGGGATTAGCTGAGTTTCAGTCTCTTTAAGGTGTGAATAAACATCCTGTTGCCTCACATCCATGAAATTTCTTCCCTACAGATGTCGAAGTGCTTTGTGCAGAGTGTTGCTATTTTGGTTCTCTGAGTAAAGGTTCACAGGTTTTGAATGTCTTGGCCAAAGTTAGGCGATCTAAGGTGGGAATAGGACATGGGTTTCCTAATTCCTCCACTACTGCTCTACCTACTAACCCTGTTGTTTCCCTGAACCTTTACATATACTTTAGTAGATTAATAATTAACCTCCAAGTGGGGCACTTTGAAGCAAATGTAAAATGAAACCAAACACTTGTCATGGTTTTTAGTCATACCAGATTTGCAAGAAGGGTGTGTTTAAATGATGCAGGTAGATAAAGTCTTGTTAATTTAGATTAGAGAAAAAGTCAGTGCCTTATCAAAGCAAGTGACTAATTAGGAAAACTATTACCTTTTGGAAAAGAAACAGTTGAACTATCACTCAAAATTATTTTAGCTAATTGAACTGTACTAGTATTTAGAATAAAGGCTCGTGCAACTGCTGGGAAAGGAGAAAGACAGGGAGCTTTTCCCAGGAACTGCCAGTGTTCTGGGGCTATTTTTGATAATTTTGCTTTTAG
Source organism: Gymnorhina tibicen (assembly GCA_013399875.1). Lineage (NCBI taxonomy): Eukaryota > Metazoa > Chordata > Aves > Passeriformes > Artamidae > Gymnorhina > Gymnorhina tibicen. The sequence continues at coordinate 498,356 of VXAZ01000373.1, read as the reverse complement.
AAAGTTAACAGTACTTGTCATCACTGTGTAAACATGGGGAAGGGAGGAGAGTCCCATGAGTCATCAGGGAGCCATACATACAGAATTTAAGTGAAGAACTGGAGCCTTTGTATTAAATATACTGCCTTCATTCTCTTCACCTTACTAGGCCAACAGGACAGCAAAGTTCTCCTGAATGGTTTGAAATGAAGAAGTGAATCTCAGGGCTGTAATAACAGACACTGGGCATTTGGGAACCTGCAAGGGTGGAAACGCTAGGGCAAATTCATGGTGTGAAAAGCAAGATTACGATCAGACTGTATTTATGTTCAGACAGATAGATGCAATTGTGAAGAATCATTAAATAACTGTTAACCACACCTGCACAGAGCCTCTGGCAATGCTGGCTTATACAGAATCTCAAGAACTGCCATGTGCCTGACATCATACCTTTGCAAGGAGAGTAAAGTCCTGGGTGTTGGGCCAAGACTGGTAAGTAAAACATAGTCCACAGCCTTGCGCCAGTTTAATGTCTGCAAGTGATTTTCTGGTGTGTCACACCCAGTATCTTCTGCTCTGTAAACCTGTCAGTAGTCCTGATTTGTTTGCTTATGACCAGGTCTTTCTAAACATCTCCAAATCTGCTTTAATGCAATGACTCCTTCTCTTTAAGTCAGTGAGGACTGTGAGGAGGGAGTGAGTATGCATTCACAGAGGGAGTCTAGCACAAGCCGGATTTTAAGTTCTTTGGGATTGTAATTGCTGCTGTCACACACAGCGGCTTCTTTGGGTTTCTTTTTACATGGATCATTTTCCCTTTTAAAGATATTGGGAGGTTTTAATATTTTTTCATTATGGAAATGACATTTCAGAACCTTTTTATTTTTACTGTAAAAATAAATAAATGGAAGTGTATGGGGGAGGGAATCAGGCAGGGTAAAGGTATCAGAGGAAAGGGAAAAGGGAGCAAAGCTGAGATGAAGAGATGAAGATGAGGAGAAAGTTGGAGTAGAGAGCTGCAACTGAGAACACATTGCGGGGCAGTTCCACTTAGACTGTAGAAAATTTTCAGGATGCCCAACAATCTCCAATTTGACTGCTTCTGCTTGCAGAATTTTTTGGACTGCTCACCTCTACAGCTTTCCTCAGGCTAGGGAGTTCTCTGGCTTTTTGTTTCCCATGGTGCTTTTGGAAGCAATTGTCTTTCATCTGTGTTTTCTCTGTTGGAGTATACTTTTCCAGTCTTTCATGGCTAGGGGTGGTTGAGGAGTGGAGGGGGGTTTTTTTGTGGTTGATTTTGGTTTGGTTTTGTTTTAAACTGAATAAAAGTTATAAAAAGATGCAGAAGTGAAGGTTGAACATCAGTGTGTAATTCCTAAAGGCGTTGGGGTGCCTTAGTTTGAAAGTTCTTTCTACTTGCAATTTCTGTACAAAGTATTTCCTCCTTTTATTTTTTTTTTCCTAGTGGAAATCTCTAGCAACTGTGAAGAACAGGAGATTATGAAAGAGAAACAGAGCATGACTGATAGAGGGATTCAAAGATTTGCAGACTTCAGTATTCGTATCTGAGAAGTTTAAGCTCTGGCACCTGACACTGATGGATCAGGCAATGGAGATACTTACTCATTGCTTACAAGACTCCTTACTTGTAGCTTGATTTATTTATGCCATAAGGGTTTGGAAGACAGTCCATTTTTATGTTCTCCATCTGACACGGAGTCAGTGCCAGGAAAATCAGCAAGGCCCAACACAGATTAAAGATTTTTTTAAGAGTTATCAAAGTGTTGTTGGAAAAATGGCCTCCTTCAATGCTACTCTAAGAAATAGTCATCTCTGGGACTAAATCTTGGTGACTTGGACAGAGTTTATTCTGAAGGCAGGATGTGACACCTGGTACCCTCTTACCCCTACTTTGGCCTTTAAATGTGCTATCATTAAAGGTTGGCCCCTTGAGGAAAATAGGTGTAGTCAGGTGCAGACGCAAATTGAATAGGTGGGGCTTTCACTCCAGTGGGCCTGCAATCAAACCTTCAAAACTTTGGCCAGACTCATGACTATTCCCAGTTGAGATTTTAATTAAATGGTGTTGGATATGAGAGTTAAACGTGGAAACTATATTCTATTATACTGGCTTTGTTGCTGAAAGAAATAGAGCCATGCTTCTTGATTGAAGAGACAGAGTCAAGTGAATAATTCACAACAAATAATTAGTCTAAATGCTTCTAAGTGATTCTTACAGAATCTGAGTATGGTTGAGAAAGATCCCTATTTATTAATGCCATAGGACTCCCTTTCACAAGGGGAAAGTTTATTTATATAAGATGAATGAGTTAACGTGTAGACTTGCAAGTTCTTCTTGAGTCATCAGACCCAGAAAACATGTATTTTATATTAAGGTTAGTACAGTCTTTCAAACAAAAACATTTATGAGTGTGCTTTAACTGATGGGTATATGATGATTGACATTCCAGAACCTCTTCTGTGCACACCTACGCTGGCATACTTTTATACATAGGAGTAATCCTAATTAATTTGGGAAAATTACTCTTGTGCATGAATGCATTCATTAGTATTTGAAACACCATGGTATGGTGAGTCTTCCAGATACAATCTCGATCTTACACTTAAAGGTGCCCACAACGTCCCATCCGGTCTTTAAGGGCTACCTTAGCACTAGTAAAAACAGGCCATCACCCAGTCCTTCCCCTGAGGGCTTTAGCCTGGCTAAATTCTCTTCCTTACAAAGAAGTGGCCTCATCTGTGCTGTCTAGAGGGAACTGTCCTTTGTCTGTGTTATCTCCTGAACAGAGGCCTCTGTGTGGCATGAGAAAGTACTGGCTTACAGGGGACAGCCCATGTGGGGAAGCTTGTTGCTAGTTAAATAGTGTGGACAATCACAGACCAGCTCTCGAATGCGTGTCCTAGCTCTTTTTAGTTCTGCAAGTGCAAAATGTAACTTAAATGAATATTTGTGTTCATTTTACACCTTAAACTTTGATAAGGTATTATTGCTCTCATCTGCTCTTGATAGGAAAGAGCAGCGCTGTTGCTTCTGTCAGCAGTGTACTTTTGGCGTTGTATTGTCTGTATTTCTGTCTGCTGAAGAGTTTTGCCCAAGAACATTGCAGGGAAACAGTCTTTCTCAGTGTGTGGTGAGTCTTCCCATTCAGAAGTAAGATTTGATGCAGCCTAAATAATTTTTTTTTATAAACACCATTTCAGTTTGTTACAAGGAAACTATTGGCCAAGGTATTAAAGGGTTGGAATGTTATAGCACTAAGAAGAGTGGTTTTAATTTAAACAGTGGAGAACACTGATAATTTCACAGGCAACAAGAAAATAAAGCCAAAGAACCAAAGACATAATAGTGCATTTGAACTGAAAATTTGTAACTTTAAAGATTTCTAAATATGTAGACTCTGCTTTGCAGATAGTGGGTTCTTAATGCTGCTGCCTGAAATTTTAAATGCCTGCACATGTTGTCACACCAGGGAATTGTTATAATCTCATCCCAAAACAGGTGACTGTAGTACATGAAGTGATTTTCGTCCTGTAGTACCTGTTTCTGTTAGCTGAAAGGAAGCCTAAGGTTTCCCAGATGAGCACCTGGGATGTATTAGAGAGCTCTGAAAAGTATTTAAGGTGAATTCCAGTCTGTCTGGCTTCTCTAAGGAAGCACCTAAAATGGAGGTGCTCCAGTTTTTAAAGATAAAAAAGTTTTGAGATACTCTGCTCATTTATTAAGATTATTTATGAAGAGATTATTTATGTAAGGTAATTGATTGTGAAAAGAAAAGCTACTTTCATCATTAAATCAAACTTCATCCTGATGTTAAGATAGGATTTAACATATTGAGCTGGACAAAAAGATTGTGTAAGGTGACAGGGACTGCCCCTCAAAATTTATTTGCTGCATAAAAGCTGCACACTGTGTTCCACCTCGAGCATTGCAGGTATTTTCTTCCTTTACCTGGCTGCCACTCGCTTATCCTCCTTTCTGATATGACTCCTGTAGAAGAACATTTCCCATTAGGCTATTTTGTAACATCTTTCCACGAACTGCTTGAACGTTAGTGCTTGCTCCAGGAAAAGGTGAGTAAAGACGTGTTTTTATGTGTCCTGATAGCTGCCTTGCTTCATCAATACTAAAAAGGATCTCTTTATTGACACTGAGTGCTTTCCAAAAGTGTTCTTTCCACCATTACTGATGTGTTGCTTAACAGAGCCAGCTTAAGCTTGCCACACTGAGTTTTGTGTTGTTTGCGTTGCACTGGTTGGTTACCTCTTTCTCTTAACTTTCCACGCACAATTTAATTAAGCTGTGAATAATGGGACGTGTCATCAGATGGTATGGCATTATTAACTTCAGTGAAGTGTTGTGTGATGAACCAAGTAAAGATCTGGACAATAACTTATACATTCTTCACCTTTAACTGTCAGTGCATTTTGAATGAAGATAGCTACCAGCATGTGTGATTGCAACCCTGCTGCTGAAAGAGGTGTGTCTGTTTATGCCAGCGAAGTGCTTGGCTGTTGGTATAAATATAATGGCATGGTAATTACTGGTTATAGATACAATGAAGATCAAGCTTTTTTTTTTTTTTTTTCATCCAGAATGCTTTTATTATCCTGGAAGTATGCTTCCTTTCTTTTTGTATAAATAACCAAGAGTATGACATTTCAGAGTTAGAAAACTGAGTGAAACAAGTCATAATGATTAATTTCTGCAAATAATTTTTTATGTTTTAATTACCCATGCGCTGTGAACAGTATTCTCAAGTGCCCTTCTATACAAGTTATTCATTACTTATTTCAGCTAAAAAACAACAGCAACTAAAAGAACCCCTTTATAATATCTGTAATGGGCATGCATGCTATTTGCATAAGCAAAATGGTATGGTTTCTTTTCTCTAATTACTTGTGGAACAAATTAATCTAATGCATATGTAAATAACAGGGAAAATTAGAAATATGCCAACAATATCTAGTTTTAAAGTTGTTTTTCTTATATATCTGAAAATTTAAGTAAATCTAGTCTGATTTCTTAGTAAAGCAAATAAAATGTACATATCAATAGAAATCAAACTGCTCACAAATGTTTTCAGATGGAAGTTGGCTTTCAACAGCAAGGGGTACTGCAACGTTTTCCTGCTCTTTTCAGCTCGTTCTTCTGGCTGAAAGGTGTACACAGTGTGACACAACATGTTGTGACTCCTCAGCAAAATGTTGCAATTCATGTCGGTCAAAGTATGCAGTGTTTCAGAGCAGTGCATATTTGTGATTGCAACAATCTCAAATAGAATACAGCAATGGGAGCACATAAAATGTGCTCAGTGTTTCCATCTCATTCATAACTTTGACTCAGCAGTTCCAGCTGATTATTAGTAGTTTCTCCAACCAGCCTGGATTGGCTAAAGGAATTCACTTTAACATACTGAAGTGTTTTCATTAAACTTGCCCTGTGCAAAAGTGGCTCTCTATATTGGATTCACTGCACTAATCTTGGTGCCTTTGCTATTGTGTATTGCCTCAAGCAACAAAATAAGCAAGAAACCAAGTGGTAAAAAATATTATTTAAACTGAAAGTGAGGCAGAATTCATTAAAAGGAGAATATGGACCATGATTATTATAGGATTTGCTAATGCTCATAAGTTCTTCCAGCTAAATTTAATGTATGCAAATCATTATTTGCAAGCAGTTATTATCAACAATACTAATAACTTCAATAGTAATAATAGCTATCTGGACTAATTAACTGTTTTAAATTGAATTTTGTAATATTTGCGAGTTTTTTTACTTTTATGGGAACTAAATAAAATCAGCCCTATTGCTTAACACAAAACTCCATTTCATACAGGACAATTCTGGTTTTGGAGACACGATTTGAAGCAGAATAAAGCAGTGGTTAAGAAAGTTCCTGCTCATGCCAGCAAAATAGATAGAGGAATAAGTTCAACATGAATTAATTGAGCATGTTTTCTCTGTTAGTATGAAACCAATACATTCTGGTGAAGTGTAGAAGGCTCACTTGGGAATTTTATACTGGAAACACTGTGTTTAGATGGTTACAAATGGTGTGGGGGAATGCTGTTCTTGTGTTGGTTATTTTCTGTTTATCTGGTTAGAAAGAAAATGATTTTATGATCTATAGGCAGTTGTTTGTTTGGGGTTTTTTATTATTCTTTCCTGTGTGAGGGGGGACAAAAAAAAAGAGAAGAAATGTCTTGACATAGCTATAAACAGAAAGTAGAAGGCAAGTTGATGGGAGCACAGAAAAGGGGATCTCCTAGCTTTACAATGACCCATTCAAAATCGTTTAAGGATGGCAATGGTGTGCATTAGTCTGCAGATTCCACAGGACCTTGTTCCATTTGCACAGTGAGGTACCATGCATAGGAACCCTACGAAAGGCTTAAAAATAAGTGTGAATGATAGCAATGCAGATATTGCTTCTTATAAATAATAATTAATGCTAATTAATGTTGACTCTGTATGTTGTGGCTTGGATGAAACTCTGGCAGAAATTGGCAGACACGCTGATATGAAATCTCCACCCACAAAGATCTGCTGAAAGAGCAGTATCTGGGGTAAGGGGATCTGCCCTTTTAAGTGCAAAGAATACAAAGGTTTTCTAATTGTTTTTCCCTTTTGCAGAGAAAACAAGCTTGTAGCTTTAGAGTCGGTCTGCATGCACGTCTCCAGATGTGGAACAAATGCAAGATCAGATCGTGTTCCTTATGTAAGCTTATAAACAGTGTTGCATGTTCACTAGAAACAGCACATGTAAATGCCATGTTCTCCAACAGTACTGGCCCCTTCCCATGTGAAGATGTAGATGCCAACACATTTGTTGAGGACAGGCGATGCCCTTTCCCGAACTGGGTGGTAGGCTGCTGAGCCCTGCTGCTGTGTGGCTGTTCCACAAGATGCAGGAAGGCAGGCTACACAAACTGGTGCCGATAGGGAGGCTGACGCCTCCTCACTAGGCTTTGGTAAATCAGTATCTGCATGTGTGTCCACACATACCCATGCTATTTTCCCTCTGCCACTTCCCTCCCACTCTGAGCTGCCTTCCTTCCCACACTGCCCTTGAGTCAAGAGGTCAGTGCTACCACTTCTTTTTTCACCAGACACACTTTTCCTTCTGTGTTTTATCCTCTGGTTGTTACTTTCCTTCTTTCCAGTGGAGAAGCAGCAAGAGCCATTTGGCTGATTCAATGTTTTTCTGGGAAGGAAAGGATAAGACTTAAAAGCCAGGATGCCTTCAGGCAAAATGTGATTTTTCAATCAAAATTCTTTTTCTTAAGGGAGGAGATTTTTCTTACAAGGGAGAGAATTTGCCCCAACAGAGCAGTTTTACCCTCATTCCTCTGAGATACGGGAGTCTGTGTGCTGTTGATACTAGGGAGGACCAGGGACTGAATAACCAGTTGCCATCATAAAATAGTCCAGCTTCCCAGAGGGAGAGGAAGAGAAAGGGGTTGTGTGTGACCTTGAAAACAAGAAAGGAAAGGAGAGGAGGAAGTGCCTGGTTGTTCCTGTCTTGGTGGGGAGCGTTGCAGGGTCCCTGGTGACTGTGTGACCAGCAAACACCCATTCTGAGAGCTGTAGACCAGACCATTTGCAGGAGCAGCTCTGTGTCTGCAGCAGCTGCCTCTCGGGGGGTAAATGCTAGAGAAGAGCTGGGCCTGTGGAGCTGTATTAACTGCATTTCAAAGGTGAGGTATTATGTTTTCTTGTTTGTTTATTTGCTTCCCACTGGGGGTTCGGTTATATGTTGAGGTGACTTGACTTGATACACAGCTCCTTAGCAAATACGTTGATTCAACGTTTAGAGGATCATGTTTCTTTGTGGTGCAGAGTTATTTAATACAATATTTGTGGTAGGCTGATGACACTTGTGATGATCAAAAAGAATAAGTTGTGTATTTTTTTAAGAATGTGTTAAACCAGTTCTGTCAAAATAGAGATAATAAATACCAGTAATTGTTTAGTCAGTTGAAAAAGAATAATTCCCCACATTTTTTGAAACACTGTAGGTAGTATTTTGGCTGAATTCTTATGAAGAACCTATACTTACCTCTACATTTCTGAAGCTGAGCGTAGAGTACTCTACTTGTTTTGTATGATTCTGGAATCTGAAAAACTGGTCATGACAAAGAATGTCTGCATAAAGTAGACTAATTTTAAATGTTTGGATTTCATCAGCTAAACTGCTCTGGCAGGAGCGAAATGCTAGGATAGCAAAGGTAGACTACACCTTCCTTCTTAAGCTGAGGAAGCTGGTAGGAAGGTGGGCAGGGACCAGGGAGATGGCACAGGTTCTGCCAGTTTGGTGGAAGCTTATTAGTGGAAATCCTAACAGACCAGCTTGGGACTGATCTTTCTTAACATTTTCCTTAATGCCTTGGGTGTAGAAGGTTGGAACTGACTGACGAAATTCTCTGCTGACACAAGACAAGAAGGCATTGTCAAGGTAGAGATAATGTCCATTTCTTCCCATACAAGGAGTGTGAGGGCAGGAACAGAGAAAACTGACTAAATGTTTAATAGCTGAGAGCTTCTGCCTTTAGTGGAAATGGTTCTTCCCTAGAAGACAATGGAGCACGAGGTAGGAAAGGAAGTGGCAGAGAAAGATTTGCATATGCTAATTGACTACAGAATAACTGAGCTTCTGGTACAATCTGGGAAGAGCCAAATGGAAACAGAGTGGTCATTAATAGATTAGGTTTGCAATTAGGAGATTCCTAAAAATGAGATTCTGTTATAATCTTATAGCTGGAGTAGGAAGAGCAGGAAACGTAACTGAACCTTCATGGACTGATGAGCAGGGCTCTTGATTCAGAAGTTAACAGTACCATGGGATAGTATAATGACACAAGGCTAACACAGACCTCATTTTCAATCAAAAAGGCATCTGTGCTTTATTTAGCTGTATAGTGCATATAGAAAGGGAAATTTACTGTAGACATTGCTGATTAAAAGTTTGAAATCCAATAAATTTTAATATTGAATGATGATGTACCATTTTATTCATCTTAATTTTGATTAATTTCTCCATGTATGACATATTTTAGACTTTATGGAACTCATTATTTGTAATTGGTCTTGTGTCAACAACCAGCAAAGATCAGGCTGTCTGCCTTTACTGACAGTTGGGTTAATTTAGTAGCAGTACTTAGCAGTTACGTAGTGCTTTAAAATTTCAAATATTAGCTAATTAGTCATCACACCAATTGCTTTGAATATTATCAGCCTTCTATAAAGATGAGTAAATAGCTGTTATCCATATTTCTTAGATGAGGAAATTCAGACACAGATGGCCTGGTTATGTCCCTGTGCGTATTTATATATAGGTATTTCAAAGGCACATATCGTTTCAAGGTCCAACAAGTCTATCTACTTGTTAGACCTGGTTTGGTGTCCACTGGAGCCAATGGAAATCATTCTAGCAGCTTCAAAGAGTTCCCTTGCTGCCTAATTGAATTACCCTGCAAAATCCAGCTTCCAAATATTACCCAGCTAGTATGGTACACTTTGAGATGGGTCGTCATGAAAAGCACATCTGCCCTGGCAGCCAGCACCCTTAGTGTGGCTGTAGGGGACAAAAAAAGCACCAAAAATTATGAGGTTTGCTCAGCACCCAGTGCGTGAGTCCTAGAGGTGGCGCTCCATGAGGGCTCTGTTTTCTAGGAAAATAATTTAAGAGCTTGAAAATATTGATTATAAAATGATGAGATTTTTCATGTGTTCCTAAGTATTACCTGCTGATTTTTGGAAGAAGTAGCCAGAAGTCCCAATATATATTTCTCAGTCTATATTTCTCATCAGACATTAAGATTACTTTAAAAACCTATCCCTACACTTCAGTGCTATGTGGGAGTTAAAACTTAGATATGTCTGTTGACCTTTTCCTGAAAACTCTAAAATTCAGCAACATTTTTTTTATATTACCTTTCCAAATCTGAAGTTCTGTGGAGAAGAAAAAAGGAAAAGGAAGGGAAAAAAATCTTAACCTCAAGTGTAGAGCTGAAAGATCATAGAAATCCTTAATGAAGTGGCCAGCAGCTCTGTAGCGTCACCCAAGTGTGACATACCTAGTCAAAGTTTGACCAGTTATGTGCAGTCTTATGATTCAGTTGCGTTCCTTGAAAGATGGAAATAACCCTTCACAAATTCAGGATCGTATTGTCACGTGTATTAATTCAGAGTTCTCATTCCTTCAGCATTTACGATGCTTTACATAAGAATTATTTGTTTCCGCAAATGTTCCTGCCCTTAAACTTGTCAGGATTTGTGGCAGCATAAAACAGGAGTAAAACCATATGGAAAATGCGCTTTTATCAAAATATGTTATTGAATTCCTTTTGATGTTAACATTTACTTGATCCTAGTAGTCAATAATGCAGGATAGCCCAAACTTTGAAAGATGAGCTTAGAGTGGGAAAGCAGCAAAGACAGCATTTTCTTCACTGTCCTGCCACATGCTGCTAAATACATGCTTCTTCTGCCTGCCTTCCCAGCCAGGAATGTCTCGCTATATGGGGAACGCCACAGTAACAAGAACATACAGAACAATCCTCTTTCTGGGTGCAAGCCCTATGCTGTGCTCCCAAACAAAGCTTTTCATGTTTGTTAACTTGCTACTCAGCAGCAGTCGGGAAATGACAGATGCTGTAAGGAAGACCCCTCCTTAAACTTATTTCTGTAAAGAAAAAATGATAAGAAATAGAGTCGTGTTCCTTGACGTGCCTCAAGGTGTCAGATATTATTGGGGCACTGCATTCAAACCTGTGTGTTTACAGCAGATCAAAGAGGTGAAAGGAGCCAGAGATGAAGGCTGCTGAACCAAACCCCCACCCTACTGCTGGCGTGTTGGCTGCAAGTGTTGTCAGGCTTTACACTCAGCAGTGTGGGATCGATAGTAATGCAGCAACGTGGTAGCTGTAGTGCTCAGTTTCTGTTTTCAGGTAACCTTCAACATGTGAGGGGCTGTTTCTTTCTCACCTTGTGAATCTTAGAATAGAATAATAGAATGTAATAGAATCATAGAATGGCTTGGGTTGGAAGGGACCTTAAAGATCCTCTAGTTTCAACCCTGCTGCCATGGGCAGGGACACCTTCTACTAAACCAGGTAGCTCAAAGCTCCAACCAACCTGGCCTTGAATACTTCCAGGGATGGGGCATCCACAAATTCACTGGACAATCTGTTGCAGTCTTTGCCACCCTCTTAGTAAAGAGTTTTTCCCTAGTATCTGATTTAAACCTGCTCGCTTTCAGTTTGAAGCCAGTCCCCCTTGTCTTGTCACTACATGCTCTTGTAGAAAGTCCCTCTCCATCTGTCTTGTAGCTCCCTTCAAGTACTAGAAGGCTGCAATTAGGTCACCCCAAAGCCTTCTCTAGGCTGAAAAATCCGAATTCTCTTAGGTTTTACTCATAGGAGAGGTGCTCCATCCCTGTGGTCATCTCCATGGCCTCCTCTGGACTCTCTCCAACAGGTCCGTGTCCTGCCTGTGCTGGGACCCCAGAGCTGGATGCAGTGCTCCAGGTGGGGTCTCACCAGAGCAGAGCAGAGGGGCAGAATCCCCTCCCTCACCCTGCTGGCCACCCTGCTTTGGATGCAGCCCAGGGCACCACTGGCTTCCTGGGCTGTGAGTGCACATTGCTGGGTCTTGTCCAGCCTCTCATCCACCAGCACCCCCAAGTCCTTCTGTCCAGCAGCACCTTGAACCTGGTCTTGTTAAACCACAAGGTTCCCATGGGCCCACTTCTTGAGCTTGTTCAAGTCCTGCTGGATGGCATCCTGTCCTTCAGGTGTGTCAACCACACCACCAAGCTTGGTATCATCTGCAAACTTGCTGAGGATGCACTTGATCCCACTGACTATGTCATTAATGAAGATATTAAACAGTAGTGGTCCCAAGATGGACCCCTAAGGGACACCACTTGTCACTGATGTCCTTTGGGATGCTGGGCCATTGACCACAACTCTCTGGATGCGACTGGGCAACCAATTCCTTATCCTAACAGCCCACATCCATCTCTCTCCAATTTAGAGGTGAATTCTTGTTAGCTACACCTCCCAAAAAAAAAAATCTCAGTTGGACCCAGGGTCTGTATGGCCACTGGCACCAGCTTCCAGCATGGGAGCAGAGGGAGGGCCTGGATCTCCTCATCAGGATGGCTGCTTGCTCTCCAAGAGCAGCTGCTTTCCCTCTTTTCCTTTACTTCTGGCTATGATCCTGTTTCTTGGTTGGTGTTCCAGAGGGGACCATGCAGTGGAAATTCAGGATGGAAGATGTTTTGCTTTGTGTCTGATAGAAGAGTGGCAGCTATGGTCTGGCTATGCTGGCAGTTTTATTGGCTGTTTTGCCACTTCTACCCCTGTTCTCCTTGTTCTCAGCCCTGGAGGGGAGATACCCCTTAATCCTTTTAGGTCCACTCAATTTCCAAATATTTCCAGATACCTTTATATTCTTTCCTTATAGCTTATATCTGTTTAAGTATTTTTGTCTGATTAGCTTGGGAATAAATTAGATCAAGGTTTCATTTTCTCCATTCTGCCTTTTTTTCAGCCGTGTGGGATTTGCTCCTCCTCCTTATGTGTTTTCTCCATTAGCAATATTGTTGCTTTTTGCTTAAAGGGTGTTCAGGAGGTCACTCTCAAGCCTGTCACCCGGATACAGTGTGTGTTTCAGACACCAGAACCTTCTTCCACAGTTCCCCTCTCCCCTTGTGTTCCTGCCCCTGTGATAAAAAGAGTTGTTCAGACAGAGCATCAGAATTGTAGTGGTGAGACAATTTTTAGTTTGACAGTGTGATGGTGTATGGATGATCTAAGGGAAAAGCACGGCTTCAGAACATGGCTACGGCACAAGGATCAGTTTCTTAAACCTGACTTCCTGTTTCACTTGAGCACAGAGCCTAAATCTGTGCCCCACTTTTCCAACAACCTGAGGATAATGGTAAGGATTCACATGTTTCATGAGGCTTAGAATGAAAGTGCAATATAAATGGCTCCTTTTCCAAATGAAAAGGAGGTCCCAGTCATCTGATCCTTCTATGGCCAGATGACTATTTGATGAAGTATTTGCCATAGATCCTTCTATGGCAAATTTTATGCCATTAAAAACCATTGAAATTAGGTTTATTTTTACTGTGAGATCAAAGTCACATCGTGAATTGTAGGGAGATGCATGAAAAGTCAGGTGCAGTTCTTGCCCTGGAATACTGTGACATTAACAATATTGGTTTTTGAAAAAATTGGCTATTACTCCAAATTGTGCAAAAACTGTTAATGGATAATAATTTCTAGGTTTCTTTGGAATGAAGCTTGCTAAGGGCAGTCTCAGGCTGTCTTCTGTAGTCAAGCAAATTTCTTATTAAGAAAATGAATAGGAGTTTATTGAAATTATTAGATTGGAGTCATCAGTTCTTTCTTTTCTGGTAGTCCTTCAATTCCTCTCCCCACAGTGCCTGAAGCCATACTTAAGTTTCATGAATCTACATATGCAGAGATAGAAATGAGATTATTGTGCTAAAGATCACTGTCTCCATAGAACACAAAGAAATCTTACACACGTACACATGCTCTGAGATGAATATGCATAAAGAAAGAAGAGATGATGGCTTTCTGTAAATTAGTGTAGCTTAATTGAAGTCAATCAAACTGCTAATTTGATTTAGTCAAACAGTACTAATTTACACCAGCAGCTGAGATTTTGGCCTGTACTGGTTTAATTTCATACTAATCTGTTTATAGCTTTCAAATATATGGAGCCAGTTGATTGCTAAACTGTTTATTGGGTGTGGTTCCAGGATTACAACAGTAATTATTTTACTGAAGCCCTTTATTTTCAAAAATGCATGTTTCAGATTTACATAATAGGACTAGACAATGACTAAGGGGCAAATTATACCAAGATTATTGCATGCACTTACGCATGTGTTATGTTTTTATGACTCAGAATGGAGCTTGTTTGTGTTCCACCTTTGGACAGAGGTCTCTTTGTGGGGGGGGGGGGAACAACATTGTAGAGTACAGAATTACAAAAGAGTCTCAGCCTGTGGAATTCTGTGCCAAGACACGATGCTAGACGATAAAATATTACTTAAGTGTGAAGGTGGGGGACTTGGTTATGAAATGCCAAACGGTTTTCCACAGCTCTGCTCCCTCCATGTGGTGTTTATTGCATCCTTAGAGCTGAGGCCTTCAGTGCTAATCCCCACTGCAAAACACTTCTCTTTGCTACCTGATATCAAGTGCTGGCACAGGGGCATTCAGAACGGTATTTTGGGTGGTGTTTGCCTGGAATTACCCACTACAAGTGCCTTTCCCCATGCCAGAGGATGGTGGATAAGGACAGTGGCACGGTGCTTTAAACATGCTCTGAAATGTTGTTTTTCCTCATTTTCCCTTGGTTTGCTCCACAGAACAGTTTGCATCCACTTGATACCAAGGCAAGCTGCCAGCAATCTTGTCTGAAGAGCCATCACAGCAAGAAGAGTTTCAGTTCACCACAGCTCCCAGTGCCTGCGTTGGGACTGATGGATCCCGGTGCTCCGCCCTGTGTGGTCCTCCACTTCCCTGTGGAGCCTTGTCAGTCAGCGAGCCAGTGAGTTGCTGCTGGGTTTGATGGGTGCTGATGGTGGGAGGACACTTCAGTATCAGGTTTGATACTTGAATGAACCTGTTCAGCCTGGTTGCTTGTAGGATCTGCAGTCTGAAGGTGAAAGGCTTTAGACTCTTATCTTTTGAGCTGTGCAGCTTCTCTCCTGGCTTCTTGGTGTTTACAATAATTACCTTAATGAAACAGACCATCATTTTCTTGCTGTCATCAAGTGTGCAAAATGTTTGCTGGAGAGTTCAGGACTCCGATATTTGCTTTCTTGCAGCCAGAAAATAAATTAATGAAAACATTGCTCTAATAATCCCCATCCCTGACCTCTTTTATGCATCCTCAAAACTAAATGCATATAAATAATTACCTGGGTTTTGTAAACAGAACTAAGTAGAAAGATACAACCCATTTTTGGGTTCACCAACTCTGACTGCACTTCTTAAAAAAAGAAGTGTCTGTGAAACAACTTACTGTAACTCTTACAAGTTTGCAAAATGACCTCAATCTACACAAATGCTTGTTAAAGGATTTTCTAAAAAGAGCAGCAACACCTGGAGACTCATTTATCACTGTCTCTGCCTACTGGCGATCCCACCTACATGCTGAAGAATGACTGCGAACATAATATTTATGCAATAAACCAGCTGAAATGTGTAAAAAGAAAAGTCTTCTGTAGGGATGGTAGAGATTAAAGAAGTATTTGAAGTCACTGGTTATTTTTTGCTGCTTGATAAACAGGGAGGATTCTTTTGGTTTCATGGAACAGTTCTCTTGCAAAGAAAAAACTTCTTGGTATGCATTCTGACATGGGAAAGCTACCTAAGACCAAGAAGATTCTCCTATTATGGAAAAGCTTTTTTCCCCCCTCATCTTCTGATGATTTTAAACTATACTTTCATCTTCTATAACTCAACTATGGAGCAGGGCCACTGAAAATTTCTTGAAGCCATTTGCTGTCTCTCAAGCCTCTTAAATAATATCCAAAGTTATCCACCATGCAAATACCAGCCTCATAAATCTTAGTGATCTTAAACTTCTCTAACTGAAAAATGGTGTGAAGACTCCACCTAAGACCCAGGTGTTTAAATTGTCCAGTAACAGAGGTGCAAGGCTTATAGAGGAATCAAAGCCACAGACAGAACTGAAACCCTAGAGGTGCATTTAGTAAGCACAGGCTCAGCCTGAAACCTACAGAACTGAGTGAAATGATCTTGTGTTAACTTCAGTCAGTCCAGTAGCTTTGATTATGAGTGACAATTGGGTTTATAAGAATAATTCTTTCTGCTTGCAAGCGTAAGGCCTCTCTCCTTAGGCTTCTGTCTCTCCTGTTCAGTGGCCCTGTGCACTGAAATTCAGGAATGCTCATGGAACCCAAATTTTATCTTACATCGCTGGGTCACCAACCCGTAGAGTTCTTAAACAATGAGGCTGTTAATACAAATATACAGTAGCTATGTTGGTCAGTTGGTATAAATGAGGACTATCACCTAAGATCATGTTGGTCAGTCGAAACTACGTTGGTCAGTCTAGAAAAAACAGGACTTTCTCTTCAGATCTAGGAAGCTGGTCACCACAGGACTATCACTTTAAGGTCATGTATGATAACTCCGTTGGGTCATACATTCATGCCCAGTGCAACTCCATGGTTTGTACAAAGGAGGCATGTGATTTGTATGCAAATGGTCAGCAAACAATGGGTCTGTCAGAGCAGAGGGAACAGCCACCAAAGATGAGCCTGAGGGACAGAGTCCTCGTGGCCTCATGAAACAGTTTGTGACTGAACACACAGCAGCTATGCAAGTATGTCGTAGTCAGCAAGAACGCTTACTGATTGGCATGATCCCTCCTCTGTGTGCATCTTCTCCTTGCTCACCAGCTTTGTTCAAAACGAACAAAAAGACCCCAATAAAACTAAAACAAAGCACAATAACAAAAGCAAACAAAGAAACCTGCCAGGACACACAGAAGTAACATGTTAGGTCTCTGCATCAAGGTTTTGACCAGGTGTAGTTTGCCCTTTAGCTGTGTCACTTAAGCACTGTTTGTTGGTGAAGAACACCACCAAGTCATCAGCTGATGTAAGTAAGTGTCTGGGAAATACTTCTTCAGAATAAAACCTTTTAGCTTGTAGTGGATCACGTGTGAACATGAGTTGGGAATGCTGTTTAAAAAGGAAAAATAAAAGTAATTGCCAGCGTGGGACATACAAACAGGAATACAGCTGACAAGACACATGAAGTAATTCTGCTTCACTCAATGCTGATAAGGCATCAGCTGGAGCACTGGAGCTGATTTTGGGCTGTGCCTTCCTAATAGGATGTGAGCTCATTGGAGAGAATCCAAAGTGAACAAGGGAATGATCAAAAATCTGCAGAACCCAATTGTAAGAAGAGATTGAAAGAATTGGGGGTTTTGGCCCAAAGAATGAAGGATTTCAAAGGGAGAGAGAGTTTAATAAGGGTCCTCAAATATATAAAAAGCTCTGGCAAAGAGGGGACTAATTGGAATATAATTTTGTCTAGTATAATCCTACGCTGTTATTGTTAATATCAGGCTCTAATTGCGTTTTTTGAAAAGGTAGAGTAGATATTTAGGAATACTTTGTAGCAATAAGGGTAGTGATTGCTGGAGTAGTAGCAGAGTTTCTGTAAGTGGAAGGAAATTGTTTAGAAAAGGTGGCTAAATATCTTTGAAGAAGGATGTAGGAGCAGATGCTTTTGCCTTGGACCACCAAAATGAAGAAGTTTATTAGATTGGTTTTAGTGCTGCTTTTGCTATTATTTTATGGGAAAGCGAAACGACAGAGAAGATAACAAGACTGTCAAAGGCTTATGGTGATTCGTGGAAATTTTAAGATGCATTTCTAACACAGTACCATATTTATAGATGGCTTCATCATGATGTTACACGATGGCAATCCACACAGACCTATCTGTCTGATGCACCCAGCTGTCTGTAGGGGCTGGTAAAGGAGGAGTATCGCAGGGTGGTGCCTGGCACAGCACAGAAGATGTGGTTTGGGTTAGTCTCTCAGTATGTTGTAGCTCAGCCAGTTCTGTCTAGATCATCTCCATGTGGTGTAACTCAAGGGATTTTCTTTTTCCTTGTAAGAAAATAGATAAGGATTTGATTGAAACTGGTGGAGGAGAGATTGACTAGATACTGGCCATATGTTGTGCATAAAATGCTATTTGCAAGTGCTACTAGGAACTTGTGTTAAATGCATAGAACTACCAATTTAATGCTTAGAGTCAGCAAATAAGGGAAAGGCAGAACCTGAAACTAAGCAGCCTTAGAAACTTACCTTCACTTCTTTTTTATTGCAGGATGAGGAATAAGGAGAGGAAGAGAAACGTGATAAAAGTTAGGTTTTGATTAAAACAGAAAGAATTGAAAATTAACTGGAAAAAAAGGTTTAATAGAAATCCATCTGAGTTTTCATTTTCAGATAACAACAGCAAATTGACTGAATATGGAAAATGTTATGTCGTAATCCTCAGGAACTGTGGGGCCAGGTACTTCAGTATACTCTATTATCCACTGGAGTTCAAGTTTCTGGACGAATGTTTGTGCCCTATGTTGAGCTACTCTGTGCCACCAGAAGGTGAGACTGTCAGGTGTTACCAGAGAGGGAGCCTGGCCAGCCAGTCTGATCGATAAAGGAGAATGCATACAAATACCAGGAAGTATAACCATAAAGCTCTATGTCAATAAGTCAAAATATTTAGTATTCAGGCATAAGTTGGGAGGTTTTTTGAAAGCTGTTATTTCCCATAAAGAAAACAATTCTCAGGTCAGCTCTAATGGATAAGAAAAAGTGAAGATAATGTGGCTGGTTTGTAGGGCGAAAGGCTTCTCCTGCATGTTGGACCAGCTGTTTTTCTCTGCGAGACAGTAAAATGCGGGCACAGTGCTGCACAACAGCTGTCAACTGTTCTGTTTCTCTTGAAAAACGTACAGGGGGGAGAGAGTGAACTGTTAATTTTTTCACATTTCTAAATCATTCTGTATCATGCACTACTGATGGTGGAAATAACACATATCACCCTTAGAGCTCTACTTTGCTAAAGAGATGCATTCGCCTGGCCTAACAGAAAATGCCAGATGGGTCACACCCATTACAGGGGATCCTGTGGAGGGCTAACCCTGGTCAGCAGCCCAACACTCACCCTGCCTCTTGCTTGTTCCTCTCGTTTGTGTGACAGGAAGGAGAAAGAAAGAAAGAAGGTGAAGAGACTTGTAGATTGAGATAATGATAGCTTAACACGGAAAGCAAAACCTGAGTGTCCAATCAAAGGAGAAAGAGGCATTCATTCATTACTTCCCATCCACTTTCTTCCTGGGAAGCAGGGCGTCAGCATGAGTAATAGTTGCTTGAGAAGGTAAATGCTGTGATAGCCAATGATCCCCTTCCTCCTCCTTTTCCCTGAGCTTTTACATGCTGACCACGGTGTTATATGTAGGGAATATCCCTTTGTTCATTCGGTGTCCTGCCTACATCCCCTCCCAACCTTTTGCCCACTCGCAGCCTACTTGCTTTGTGGGGAAGAGAGTAAAGCTTTGATGCTGTAGGCACAGCCAACACATTGGTGCAGATGCAAAAGTATGGCACCACAAGAGTAGCTGTGAAGGAATTTAACTCCATCCCAGCCAGAACCAGAATGGATCCTAAGAAGAATACTGGTCCTGTGGCTGCATACATCCTTGCAGTGTTTGCATCAATGTTTCAGTTTGTTGGTATCATACTTATGCCTTTTAATTTTTTTTCTTTTTTTTGATGAGGTGTGGGGGGAGAGGCCTTGAATGTGTGCTAAAGATCTATTCACTACGAGTTTTGTATACAAAATGTATTTGCAGGAAGCTCCAAATGTGATGAAATGGCAGAGACAAAAGAAAACCTGCTGCAGAACTTGTCCTTTAAATAAACAATTGGGAAATTCCAGATACTGAAACACTCTTGGTTTCTTCAGAGATTAGAATAATGTTTTAAAATTAAGAGATTTGTTTTGGGTTTTTTCAATAATGAAACAGTTTGCCTTGCAATTCTCTGCGTGCAAAACGAGAATGGAGCTTAGTTTTAACCTCAGTTTCTGTAGCAACACTGCTAGCTTTTCAAATTGCTTGAGCGCTGAACATGATGAAATACAATTATCTAAAGGGGGAAGCAAAAGCATTCCAGGAAAGGTGGTGTGTAGAAGTTTCCACTCCTATGGCAGAATGGAGTTGAACTCAGCATTAAACACCAGCAATGTCATAACGTTTTCCTCTATAATTAAGTGGTTATGGTGCTAAATGTAAGGATTTGCTGTTTTGTTACTGTTTTAGCCTCTCTAAAACAACTTCACAATGGGGCTGAGATGAACAGTTGTCATATTGTGCCAAAAATCAGCAGAAACAGCCATATTTTCCCGAAAAGGCAGGTTTTGGTAAAACATCAGAGCATTTCAAATGTGTTTTTTCTCTCATTTTTTCCCCTAACCTTTCTCTGAAGGTATAGCATGTATTTTAGCTTTTGTCTAGAGTTTTTGAAAATCAATTATTAAATAAGAAATTTTTCAATAAAATCTGAGACTTACAGAGACGGAAGAGAAGGCTGGTGGATACTTAAGGAGGACTTCAGAGTTTCTGCTCTGCCACAGGCTTCATCTGTGAGCTTTGTCAGGGACTTTAATTTTCCTGTGCCTCTGTGCTCAATCTGTAGATGGGATAAGAGCTTTGTTTCCTCACAATCATTACTACCTGAGTGTTTCATGGGGTGATGACTAAGAAATCTCACTTGTCCCCCTGAAACTGCTACATTGCACCTAGATACATAAACAGTGGAAATATTTGAAGACTGTACTCACATATGTGACAAAATGGGATCCTTCTTTTAGAGCAATTTCAGTTTGATAATAGGTCCTTTTTTCATTGCATGATTTACAATCTGCAGCAACAACAATGGGTATTCTCAGGCCATTATTTCTGATGGAAGTATAAATGGGGATATAATTTTAATCTCATAATGAAATGATGACAGATAGACATAAACATATAGTAACACATTAAAAGTTCCCACAGAATTGTAAGTCAAGTGTCATCTAGAAGAGGCCAGGAGACTGAGCTACCATGTTATTACAGGCAGACCTTGGTAATGACACAGATAATTAAGACTGACTAACTTTATTCGTTATGTGATTTTTGTTGCAATTGCTGATAAGACTGCCAAAGTTTAAACCAGTGGGACTCAGATTTTCTGTGCCAGCTCTTTGGCTAAGATAGATTTTTTTGTAATTTTTGTAACATTTAGTAAAAAATGATTCAACCATTTCTGCAAATGAAGTAAGGAGGAAAATACACTGCTTTTGAGCAAAGACTTGAATCTTAACTTGGAAATCTGGCCTTGTCTGACACATGTGTTTAACTGACCTTATAGGAAGACCAGATAGAAGAATAGGGATGAAGACAACCTGCAGTTGGACGTGAAGGTTAGAGAGCCTGAAGACAAAAAAATGGACAGGAAAGTTCTTTAAAATTTGACTGAGCCAAACTTGTCATAGTCCTCTGTTGTCTTTCAGTCGCTGCATAACATGCCTCTGGAGAGATGTCTTGATCAGCTCATACTGAGGACAGCAACCAGAGACCAGTTATCCATAACTCCCTGCTAAAACTGTAAAGGTTTGAGCTGCAGGCTGTAGAAACAGAACAGATCTGTGGGGTAAAAGTTTAGAAGTTCATATTATGTCTCCAGGAGCACATAAAAAGAGAGGAGTGTATCAAAAAATAAAAGTTGCATTAAAAGGATGGAGGGTTGAAAAATTAAGAGTTGAGGAGGTAGGGGATGGTTGAGCAAGGGTTATCAGTGCAGTGCTACAGCAGTACCATGACATATGTGTGTTCTGAAGTCATTTCTAATCACATGACTGCATGCTGTTCTCTTCCAGTGAGTGTCCATCACATGAGACAAGGTGTGTAGAGGTCCATGGAATTGAATACTTCCCTGGAGCGGTCCATATGGAAATAGCAGATAAGCTTTAAACATAGGAAACCTTGCAAAAACATAGAAAAAAAACCGTTTATGAGCAGGGAATGCAACATTTGGGGACAATTTTCAGATACACCAGTATTTCAGCTCTGGTCTATATGATGGATATAAGACAACTCTTCCTTTCTCAAAGGAAAGGTGTTTTGTGATTATAAATCCATCAACATTTGGTTGCTGCTTTATTTCTTTTTTCCTCAGAAAGCCCTTAGATGCTCTAAGGACAAATATGACACAGAAACCTATGAATCCATTCATGAATGCTGGTTTAATGTTGTTCTAGGAGGCTGTGCTGGCAATTCTGCGTACTGAATGAGGCAGAGGTCCTTGGGAAAATCAGCTATCGTGTTACTGCAGAATACAGATGTGCAAGGAAGGCTGACATGAATTTGAATGAGCAACCATTAAGCCTGATGCTCTCAATCCTATTAATTTTTGCACCTTCATCTTTTCTTTAATGCATTTTGTCATTCATGGTAGGGAGGTTATGAGAAGTTTTCAACATGATACTGTACAATTGAATAAAACCCTAAAAAGTTCTCTTCAGGGTTAGGATTAATAGAGTAATATTAACATAGCTTGCAAGGGATCCAGCTCTGTCTAAACTGCAGTTGCAATTGCATGCGATGGGGAGGAAGGGAGTGAACTTTTGGAGTGCCTCTACTGATCCCACCTGTTTTATGTAGTGGTTTTGTGTTACATTATGCCATGTATTAGATGCCTATTTGGTTGTAATGCAAGCACTGGTGGATTCCCATCTGTGTCTGTGAGATCAGAATAAACCTTCACAGAAAGCTTAGAAAAGCCACCCAAAGGCTGTCCCTTTACTCACTGCCTTTATTACTCCAGTTTGCTCTGGTGGCTTGTGCTATGCACAATAGAAAAACAGTGAAAGGCAGTCCTGCTCTCAAAGATTTTACGGTAGAAGCAAAAGACAAAGGACAACAGGTGGACAAAGATCAGCAAGTGAGGAGCAGAGACAGCAGTGGAGAAAAGACAATGAGGTAGCCCTTGCAAACATTAGAGAGATCTTCTTAGAAAAATGCAGCAATGTGAGAAAGGCCTAAATTACTGTTTTGAAAACAAGTACAATGATGGGGTCTGGTCTCCTGGGCTAATGGCAGGCAGAGTCCTTCTGCATGAGGATGATGAGAAATCTCTGGTGAAGCTTTCACAGCCTGCTAGTAGCTTTCTCCATGAAAAAGAAAAGGTCTCTGAGAGAAACAGCTTCTTTTCCATTTAATTTTGGAATTATTTGATCTTGCTGCAGCAGGCTAAATCCTTCTGCTGGTATGAAATGTAATAGTGGCACTGTTTTTCAGGAGCAATGATACGACAGACATTGAACGCTATTGGTTTTGAGGCGGTGCACCACTGAATTGTATTCCAAGAGGAATGAAGAAGTGTTTGCAAAAAGGTGGCAAGCAAGGAAAAAAAAGTAAAATATATGAAAAAGGAAAAAACATAGATAATGGGGAAGGTGCTATGAGTAAAAGGAGTGTGTCAGATCTTCAAAGAGTACCATGCTTTGTTGAAGATTAGCTTCTGGAGGTAACAGAGGTAGAACATTTCATTTTATTTACTTTGATGTCTTTCATTCATGTAGAAAAATGTTGATTCTTCCCCTTTTAATTGAACCACCTTTGCAAAAAATACAGGATTAAGTTACAAAAAATAAGGTCTATTGTAGTCAAACAAGTTTTGCAGACACAAACATTACTCAGAAGCTTGCAAAACCTGGAACTGTGAACGATTCATATGTCTAAGTGAAGACTTTTGCAGTATCTCTTTTGCCTTCTGAGTACAGTTTCAACTCCTCTGCATGGTTTTAATGTGATTATCCTGCAGACAGAAAAGTCTCTTTGGTCATTGTCTCAAGTGATGATTAATTTATTTTTTTGACCAATCATCCACTCTGTCTCCTCTGAAATAGTTGTATTATAAATAATTTTCACGAGCATTAGCTTTAGCAGTCAGCCCTGAGCTGCATGGGTTGCTTGGAGTCCCAGGCCTTTTTCTGCAGCCCCATCTATTCCTTTACTGTTCCCCTGTTTTGAATAGCCTGAGTGAATCAGGCCCATGTCAGTTGTTAGGCACTCAGCATTTACCAGTGTCAAGGTGATTTAGTTTCCTGTATACTTCTGAGATCAGCATCTTTTTCTGCACCAGGGAGGACTGGCAGGTGTTTGTAAATATATTAAACTGAGTTGACCGTGCTTCTGTTCCACAGAAATCAGTGCCCAGTCTCATGACTCTCACACGCTCAGATGCTCCTATGGAAGAGCTTGTGTTTGATTTACTTCTGTGTCCCATACACTGTCTCGAGCAAAGAAAACCTTGGAGTTGCTGCAAGTGGCTCCACCCATCTGCCTGTGGAGTTACCAGAACTACCAGAGCTGCCAAAAGTCATGACTCTCAATCCAGTGTGTGGGGGCTTGGGGGTTCAAAAGGTGAAACTGAGATCACGTATTAATTGTTTCATAAGCAGTCTCAAAAATTTCACATCGAAGATGGCCAGACTTCCCCTCCTCCTTCCTCAGTGCTTGCTATCACTGACCTGTGTTCTGTTGTGCATGCATTCATTTGTTCCTTGAGCGCGTTCTTTCATCAACTTGACATACACCCTAGCTTCTGGAGCACTGCAAAAATTACCTGTTAAAGTGGCTGTAGGAAGAGAGCTGAGGCAAATAGATTTGTGCTCCTGTTCAAGGCTGAAACAGAAGAGAGTAAAGGAAGGAAGGAGATTTCATTAAAATTAGGCCTGATTTTTATAAAATTTTTAAATGTATTTTAATTAATTGTAATGTGAAAGAATGGGAAGTGAGAAAGCATAATTTCTTGGTTTAACTTCTTGTGCTTCTAAATTGGTACACTGAATTCTATATGTACAATCTTTAGTAGAATTTTTAAAAAATGTATCAAACTGGATAAATATGTCACACTGCCATGTCAGGTATAACCAGGATATTATTTTGAATTAGAATTAACTGGAGTAGTCATAGGTAAGAAGGAAGTTCAAGAGCTGGGAGCAGAGCTAAATAGAAGGATGGAAGGAGGCACCTCATGTGAAGATGCAAGAGAGAAGAGGCAGGGGAATTATGAATTTGTCCATCCACAGCGACGATCTCACGCTTTCCCTAATAATCCATGTAATGTGCCTTTGTTTTTCTCTTCAAGTATGTCAGTGCTAACAATAGGATGAATGTGGTATCAGTCAGCAGGGTTGGAAGGGTTTTTTTGCTCACCATACTTTCCACCAACGCGTCTTTACATATGGCTTATTTCGTAGGAACATGGGGAATGAAACATTCTGGATCCAATTCACCCCAACTATAAATCTGGTTGACATTAAGTGATTTACGGCATGGGTGTTCTTCATTCGGTATAGCTACTGGAAGGAAATTATTTGTTTATTTTAGACTTATTTTTCTAAAAAATGCAACAACCTTATCCTGACAGGGGGAGGTAAAGCACGATTCTCTACCCACATAAGTCAAATGGCTGGTTTGGTTTTAGTGGGTACTAACTTGGATTTAATTTCTTAGAGAAAGAAATTCCTCGGTAACCTAGGTTTGCTCATTGGTTTGCTCAGAGGAAAGTTTTTTTCAAAAAGAAGTGCTGTCTGCCTTCCTTCTCCAATGTGCTCTGCTACATCTCTAAGCAGCTCTTTAATTTCAACCATCTGTTCTTCTGCCACTACATCAACAGACAAGAGGAGGAAATTACTTCAGATTTTCAGCTATATGCATTTTTTGATTAGTATGTCTGTGTAAGCAGCTATTAAAAGCAAGAAAGAATATAGAAATGTAGCAAGATACTAATACAATTTAACTAGGTCATCAAAAGAGATGAGTTTTCCCTTAGCCACAAAACTACCTAGAAGTCCCATTTCATTTTAGAAGGAAAGAAAAGAAGTGCAAGTTGCTTCATGAGATGTTAATGGCTCATATATGAAGGATAGGTCTAAAGATATTTATTTATACCTAGTAAGGTGGTAGGTACTTGCACAACAGAAACTTCAATTGATGTTAGAATGTTTCATACATGCTTCTTACCTTCTGAGAAGTTATTTGGTTACTATTACCACATTAGATATTCTCCTTTTATTATTTACATGTACAAGTACATGTGTAGAATCCCATGCTGCCCAGAAGGGGAAAATAAGTGGAATCAAATGAGTGTGTGAGCTCTATGAACTGTTGGGATGTGCAGTGTTGCCTGTTGCTTCCTTGGGCAGTAAGCTCTCCTAGCACTTACTCAGTGCATAAGCCAAGCAATCAAGACTTTTGTCTCCCCCATGAGTATCTTCTGAAGTCACTAGCTTATAATTTGTACCTAACTTTTGAAAATTCAGTAATTCATCTAGTTAATTCACTGGAGTAATGCATTCATTGGCTATTCTGCTTTATGTACAGCAGGGATGAGTATTTGCAAAATTAGTCTTAGACAGGCTAAGACCTCTTTAGCTCAGCCAGATTTCTACCTGGAAATGCAGCAGCCCTTCCGGGTACTGCATGCCCACTCTCAACGTTGACTCTAATGGTGGTTACAGGTAGTTAATTTGGGGGACTGTATTAGGAAGCAAATTTATGGGTTTGAATTGATGTGTAAAAACTAAATTTTGTCTGAGTTTATTTGAGAAGGTAAACAGGTTTTCCTGCCTGGCCCATAGACCAGTCTACTGTTTGTCATCTATTTCTTCTGAAGAAAATGTTAACAAGTTAAACAACAGCTGTGATTACTGTTAGTAGTCCCTGTTAGACTTGTGAATTTGCTGGTTTTGCTCATAGATCTGTGGGGAGAAACAAGAAGGCAGAAGACTGTACTATTTCTGGGTACCTTACAAAAATCTTTGGAGTCCACTAAGCAGTATTACCTCACAAAGTCTTTGGAGGTGAAGTAAGGTGAACCTCACAGACCAATGACTTGCATACACAATTAAGGTAAAGCGTTTGCAGCCAAAAATAAAGGGTGTCATCTGTGGTGACTAGCACAATATACCAATATACATGCAGAGTCAGTTTTGGAGGTGAGCAACCAGAACAGTTGCTGAAGGCCCTGAAACCTGAGGACATCCCTTCAGGTTGAGTTAAGAAATTATAAGTCATCTAATGTGGGAATGAAAAGAAGGGTAGCCTAGCCTCTGCCTAGAGCCCCGACAGGTAAATGGCTCTGCATAAATGTCTGGATCAATTAAATTGCTTAACAATAACTATTGTGGCATTGCTGCTTTTGTTAGGCTAGAGTCAGTTGTTACAGTAATGAGCATCACATACGGTTTTAAATCCTGACATTATAAATTACCTCTGGTAGCAGCCTCAGGCTCGATCCAAAGTGGGACTTTGATGCTGCAACACTGAGTGTTATATTGCCGAGCTTTTATGTGGCTGGCCCAAGGTAAGCAGACACCTCTCTTAAGTGCCTTGGCCCCATACAGGCATGTGGGAAGAGCGAGGTGCATCAGGATCAAGTGCTCAGCTTTCTATTAGGAAATGCTGAGGATACTATGGGATCTTCACCAGCACGTAGCTACCTGTTACACCCTTTATTCCAAAAACAGAGCCTGTCTCTCTCTTCTTCTAAAACATGGCAGAAGAGTAGGTGGGGGTGGCCTTTTGAGCAGGAGCCTAGTGATTAAAGCACTCCCCCAGGTTGTGGGAAATCTCTCTCAGTTATTGCTTTTGCCTGAGGGAACTCAAACTCACCTCCCAGAGAGTTTCCTAAATAGTGTGTCTATCTGCTCTCTGCAGTGCAGATACTGACCCTGCTGTGGGATTAAAGAGAACTGAAAGTGAACTAGGCTAGAAACCAAAAATAAGACAGTGCTTCCAAGGAGCACAGTGACTTCTTTCTCCAAGGGCCACTTCAAAATGCCTTTGCTGTGCATAAAGTAGGAACCCGACTTCAAAATTTTCTTCTCCCTGTCAAGAAAAAAGCAAGGGCTTTCCATTCCAGCATGTAAAACAACTCCAGTGAGAAAAATGGAGAATAGCATATGCTTCAGAGGCTGTGGGGCTTTCAAAGCAGATGCTTAATGTGCATTTGAACTCTCTAGGGCATGGTGGTGGCAGGCAAGTCTCTTCCATGCTGGAAGGGTGATCTGACAACTGAACTAAGAAGCTGCTACTGTGTGTTAAGTGGTGCCTGGTGTGTAGGGATGCCCTACAGACTCTTGATGGATCAAAGCAGTGAGGAAAGAGGAACAGAAGAATGACAAATTTTTGGATTTTGCTTGGTTTATGTGGGAGACACTCAGGATTATTAAGGCTGGGATGCTTTGTGGCATGTGGAAAAGCAGAGCTTTAGGTGTCCTGGCAACTGAAAGTTCCTATAGAGAGGAATATACTTGTACAGTACAGGTAGCAGCTGAATTGGGGGTTAAGGATCTGCTTGAATGTGGGTGGAATTTAGGCATTTTGGTCTTTTCTGGATCTATATTCTTGTCCTGTATCTGGTAATTTTAGTTACCTTTACTACTGTGTAAACAAAACCATTATGTCATGAGTGAATTTGTACCATAATATTTGGGGCACATTAGGCAGTGTAAGCTAACACTTGCTCACGATGCATTTCTACACACACTCTGGAGTCCTCAGTGTTGGCAGTGGTAAATGTGAACACAAGAAGTGTTACTAGATGGACATGTCTTTGGGCAGTC
Source organism: Gymnorhina tibicen (assembly GCA_013399875.1). Classification (NCBI taxonomy): domain Eukaryota; kingdom Metazoa; phylum Chordata; class Aves; order Passeriformes; family Artamidae; genus Gymnorhina; species Gymnorhina tibicen. The sequence continues at coordinate 470,075 of VXAZ01000373.1, read as the reverse complement.
TTAGGATGATTACATTTGTCTGTAATTCAGTTGGCTTTCAGCTCTAAGTCCACTGAAAGTTGTACCAAGCTGGTGCTATGAATTTAGCATTCTGTCCTTGTCACCTGGCTATGTTAAGGCATTCCCACTTCTTTCAATCCAGTGTCTGAATGCAACCGAAGTGAAGGCAGTGACATCTCTGAAGAGAATGGGCTGGTCACTGTATTTAATATTGAATAGTGTTTTAGACAGGACCAAATAGCAAAGGGTAAATCTACACACTTGGCCCTGTATGTTATGTGATAACCTGTCATCAGGTGTTTTACTTCCTAGTACAGTAGGATTTTGGGAAGTGGAGAAATTTAGATCATGTTCCAAATATCAGTGCTACCTGGAAGAAATATTTCTTCATTTTCAGGAACTAGAAATTTGTACTGATTTGATAAGATGAAGCCTTTAAGTGGCATTTAAAGCATACTTAGGCAAACAATCCTTTACAAGTAAGGCTAAGCAAAAAGAAGAATGTTTTCTCTTTATGAAAATTTACATTTAGTCTGAGCTGGGGCAAAATACAAAATATTCAGTTCTCAAGGAACAAAAAAGGTCCAGGAAATGACAGTTCAAAATGTTATGTGGCTGGTAAGGAAATTACAATTGCTCAGATTCTGAAATGGCAAAAGGAAGTTGTAGCACATTCATCTGTGTGGAATCCAACTGAATAAATGTCTGATCTTATGATGAAGGCAACTTCACCCAAGTACGTGTCCTGGTTCTAGCCAGGACAGGGTTAATTTTTTGCAGTAGCCAGGAGGGGCATGGCTAGCACCCAGAGGTTATTCTGTACCACCTCACATCATTTTCCGGGGATGGGGGAAGTTCTTTCCACATCGGCATAGCGTGGTGGAGGGATCAGTTGCGTATTGTCTAATTTTTGGGGAGTTTCTGTGTGAATTGTTCATTTCTTTTACCCTCTGTTATTAATACAGTTGCTGTTACTGTTCATTTTCCTAGGCCATTGATGTCTCCATTAAATTGTTCTTATTTGAATCCATGATCTTTATCTTTTGTGCCTCCAGTTCTCTTCTCCATCCTACCCCAGGGGGAGGCGGAAGAGGAAGGGGGAGCATGCCGTGGCACTTGGTATGGAGAGTCTCAGTGGGAGCACTAAATTGGGGAGTATCATTCCTAAACCACAACAGTCTGTCACTCTGGCATCCCTTATAGTCACTGTACAGAAAGACTCATTTCTACAACAACATTCATGTCATGTTAAGCAAACTTTTAAATAGGTCAGATGAATCACACTCTGAAAGTGTAGTTGTCCAAAGTGGTCTGAGATGGATCCTACCTCATACATATTTGCTGTTATCCCATAGCCAAGGAGAAGTACCTCTCCTGTGGTGTAGGTGCTGTTATGGCTGCAATAGTCAGAGGGAGGGCCTATGTTTCCTCCTTGCAGTGTTATCTGACCGAAATTACAGATAACTGCAGTTACAGATGAGATAGTAACTACAAAGTCATCTTCTCCTAGTAAAACACTCCTAAAACCACCACGATCCTGCCCACCTCATCAACCTCACCATACCAGTTGTCAGACTTTACGCCACTAATGAAGATTCTGTTCAAACTGTTGCTCTTTGCATTCCCTCCTGGGTCACACCACTTTTTAAATTTTTTTTTTTCCTTCTTTTTAAAGGATAACAGCAAATAGCAAATGAGGCAGTTCTGATGGAAATTTTCTGAGAAATTGTCCTTCATGCTAAAATTCATGAAACCTTTTTAAAAATACTTGGCAGTTACCCAAATACTCTTAGGAAGAGAAGAAATAAAATGGGTAATGTGATCTCACAAATCATTGTTCAGCTGAAGCCAGCATTCTGGACTCGATTTGAAATTTTTTGTTTCCCACCAAAATTATTAGACATACACTACCTTGCATCCTCTTGTGGTAAAGGATCAAACTCACTTCTTTCTAGTGATTCCTACATTTCCAGGTTAGTGAACAGCTTACAGGCACATGCTTGTGTTTGCATGAGTCTTTGATAACTGTAAGTACCCTATATTTCAAATATATTTGTTAACTTCATCAACAAATGTCCTACAAGTTCTGTTAGCTACTTTTAACCCAAGAATTGTTTTCAGTGGTTGGATCCTCTTTAATACAATTTTGTTTATGAGCTTATAAGTAGTTAAGTGTGAATGTATGTTGGGCAGTAACAAGTTTATGATTATGCCTTACATCCTTGGAATGGTAGCTTTATGTTCACTTGAGTTAAGATCTTGGATTAGGATTAAGTATTTTAATGATCTCCATACTGATAATATACAGACAATTACAGTGATGCTTCTTGGCCAGATTAAATAGTCAGGAATATTCATGTTCAAATTTAGCAGTGGGGAGGCTACCACCTCCTGACATTGTAAACAAACAGGCAAAAACCATCCAAATTGGGAAGTTCAAGTTAGCCAGGGCCGTATGTAGACTACTCTTGATCAAGTGCATCATTATTAAGCATAATAAAACACAAATGCATTTTTAATAGGATTCTTGTATGGGAAAGCCTTTGGGCATTTCACAAAATACAACCAAAACCAAGAATTTTGTTTTCCATTAAAAACTGCAGAATGCCCTATTGAAATTGGAAACTGGCAAGAGAACAAAAAATGCCTACTAAACAGCTAACAAAGCACAAAAGATAGAGCAATCACCCACAATTCATTAGATTTCTCTACATGCCAACCCCTCCTGACATCAGAGTGAGATTTTTCACAACATCAGTGGGAGAAAGTTCAAGCTCAAAATGAAGTGTAGGAAAGGTCTCAGTGAGGGAATAAGGGCAGCAGTGCTCTCAGCTGTGCTTGCACAGATTGAACTAAAAGATGCCTTTCTCTGAGCCAACAGTAACTGGAATAATAATATCGCCACTTTTTAGAATTTAAACTTCTTTTGCTGGAGGAGGATGATGAGATGGGAGCCCTCTGTGTTGATGTTTAGACCTGGGCTGAAGACTGAGATCTGTATTTGAAATATCTTGTGGTGTAAAAGAATTCTGTACCATCTCTTTATGGTTTTCCTTGATGTTCTCCTCTTTGTACATATTCTGGCAAACTCTTCTTATCTCAGCCAAAAGGTGATCAAAATAAGCTTTGATTTTTTTAAGGGAGTTCTTTTCAAATCTGCAGAGTTGATAAAAATGCTGGGTTTTCAAAAGGGTTGGCACAGTGGTGATGTAACTACCTTTTGGGGTGGATTGAAAGGGAGCTAAACTGCTCAAAAAATCTTGTGTTACTTTTAAAATGTCTGCAATTCTTCCTCAGGCTTGTAAATCCTCATTTATGTAAACCACAGTCTTTTGTGGTGAAACTGTTCTCTTACAGAGTTTTTCAGCTTTGTAATACGTTGTTTCTCTCTCAGTTGTTTTGGGTAAGGATATGGTCTGAATTACCATGTTATCAAAAAACACCCCCACAAATAGCTTTCACTTCCAGCAATCATAAACTGCATAGTTTTTCCTATTTTGGCAGACAGTACCTTCACAACATTGCATACTAGATCAGATCAAAGCTAAAAAACCCCATAGCTGCTATGAAATGAAAAGGAACAGATATCACAAAGCTTGCATTTGTTCAATTCAGGAAGGGAGAATAAAGATTCCAAATGAATTGGAGAACAAAAGCCCGATCATTAAGAAGGGTGGCCTTTGGTGTGGTCACCTCTGTTAAGATTCAGTCTAACAGAACGTTGTTGTTGCCTCTACTTGTTCTGTAATGGCCCCACCCTATTCATTTCTGTAGAAGAATGGATCAAAGTGTGCTTGAAGATAGACAAAGTTTATAAAAACAGAAAACTCATTTTCTCATATGTTCTTTGGTGCCTGAGGCAAAGGTATTGATTGTAAGGCAACCGAAACAAGCTAAGCTGTTCTTGCCTCCTGTATGCTTGAATACTTGTAATTGTGCAATATGCAGTGAAACAACCCAGAATGACGCACAAAGTGCAGTACAAACGAGAGACAAAAGGAGATGAATTGTTTAAATAAGGCAAGGCTGAGAAACCAAGATTCAGATGGGATTTCATCTTGTAGATGCTTCACAGAAAGGATAAAAAATCATTAACTTGCTTGGTGGTTTTGTCTTAACTGTCAGTTCATATGGCAACTCTATACTGTATAAATAGAAGTATGTTTGTTTTGGGTTTTTTTTTTTTAAATGTGAAAAGTCAGTGCACTTTGCACAGGCCCATTAACTTGCTTATTACAAAACTGGCTTGTGCTAGATCCAGGTGTAGAACGTTAAGGAGAAAATGAAAAGGATGTTTCATAATAGAGAGTGATTCTTTTGCTCTGCTTGGGGCCAGTGTGAATCTCTTAGGTGTGACTGACGGCTCAAAGAGGGACTTTGGTGATTTTGGGGCCTTTAAATAAATAGGTTCTCTGTGTTGGGCAATGGTATTTCCCGTGAGGAGGTGTTGTTCGAGGTTGTTTGCAAATCACTTAAAATATATGGGGCTGATCCATGATGTACGTATTGCCTGATCCTAATTGATTTTTGCAGCTCTGTCTCAGTTTGCCTGCACGCCATCTTAACCGTAGCAGCACGTGTCTCCTGCTCGTCTCGTGTCCACAGGACTGGTTTGTGGACAGCCTGTCAGACACGTTTGGCAGTCCGCTAACCTCCTCCATGTGTCCAGGCATGCTCAGGTCTGCGTGTTTCAGCTGTGTCAGCACCTCTGGGTGCTGGTTTGCTGCTTGTATGGTCATGAAGCTGGTTTTGAAGAGGGCTTTGAGGTCACCCTCTGTGGCGTGAATTGTATACACATGGTGGACAGATCTGTCCAGAGATGAAAGTGCTTCTCCAGGGATATCTTACTCTGTTTGAGGGAGTGGAATTAAGTTCTGCTTGTGTGAGATGCCCTGATATTGGTGTAACTGTATCCTTGCTGGGATTGGTGTGCTTCTGCTGCTGGTTTTCTGGTACTGACCAACCGTAAAGAGACTTACACTGCTGTGGCAGCAGAGAGGAACCGCAGTGAGGGAATAAATGCTGTTTACACCCCACTGAAGGCTTCTCTTTAATCCTAACACAGAAGAGAGCAGTCAGAGCGGAAGGAGGAACAAGGCTCCCAACTTGTGCAAAGAAGTGTTCATTACCAAGCCTCTCCAGCTCATTACCGAGTCTCTCCAGCCCCTCCCTTGGATTCACCTGGACATGTACTTCTTCAGTTAGATAAATTATGTTCACTTTCCAGTGTGCTGACTTTGGGGTAAGGGGGAATAAAAGTCAAATCAGATATGTTCTTTTTTTGTTTTAATTAAGTCATCTGTATTTGAAGGTGGTGACAACTCAGCTTCAGGCTCCTCTTGTTCATCCCGTACTCTGGGAAAAGTTCCAGTCTGATTTTAGCTTTGCTCATAACAGAAAGCTTGCATTGGTTTCCTAGCCCTATAATAAATTGTGAATTCTGTCATCAGCTCTAATGGTATAATGAAATTTCAACAGTTACACAATATGCAATGTTCTTGTCTCCTAAAGTCCCCAGCTGAATGGCCAGCTACTGCTGGGGAAGGTGAGAGCTCCATACAGCATGGAAATGTTCCTTTGGATGAGAGTGGATTTGCTGTTACTGAGAATTCCCATTATGCCTCAAGGGTCCCTGCCCTGCTGTTTGTTTTCCCTAGCAATGTGAGTTCTGCCACATCAGTGCAGATCATTAAGATTTCAGTGCTGGTATCCTGCCTGGAGGTGAATTTGAGGCACTGGGGTTCAGAGACAGCTGAAGTCCCACCGGTTCAATCTTCCACACCTCTACCTCTGCTGTAGTTAACTTTGCCAATGCTATGACCTCTGTTCTCCACTCCTCCCTGGTCACTGAATGTGCAGGGAATGCTGACTCAAGTGTTGATAGGTATAAGGGCAAGAATGTGCAACTTAATCGTTCATGACCACGGACATGAGGAGCAGCCCTTTCCAAGTTTTTGGGGGTGGATTGCTTTACACCCTTGAACAAGAAGCCTAAATTCTCCCTGCAGATCCCATGCATAGAATGATTCTTCCCTTTCTTAAATTCATCAATAACATTTATCTTCACATACGTGATTGTAGTGAGCACCCTGACAAACTGTGGGATAAATTACCTGTTGTATTTTACTGTCTTGTGTTTCCCAGACATGTCACTGAATTAATCTTCTCATTGAGTTTTTTAATATAACAGGCTGATCGGAGTTTGCATCTTGATTCTTTTACTATTAACAGTATTAGGCTGTTATTAACTGCTCTGTCTTCTGGTTTTGTCACCTCATGGCACTGTGAAAGACAATCTAAAGTTGATTAACAAAAAGTTATTCCTGCATAGGTGGATGTAGCTATGTATTGCACTTCTCTGGAGCATCTCAGGAGATACAGAGAAGATGGTCACAGCCTTACACTCCAGTGGTGCTCAGATGCTGGAGTAGCAGTAACTTTATCAGCTATTCAAGTGACTTAATCCTGCGTTGTGAATCAAGCCACAAAATTCGATAGCTGCAATGAAAATATAAAGGCCTTTCTATCTTCTTACCTGTCTTCTGCAGGTAAGAATCAAAACTATCCTTGTGTTGACATTTCTTAAGGTTGTCTCTGCATTTCATTGCTGACATTTGATGAAATCTCTTCGGATTTGTGGAAATCTCTAGTCAACACTGCATTACTGCTTATTAGGACAAGCAGCAGGTAACACGGATAGATAAAGCATCCAAACTGTAGTGGAATAGGTGCATGGAAACTAGGCATGTTGCAGCCTTCAGAGCTTCTGCCTTAGTTTATGGGCACCAAGGACAGGATTAAGTCAAGATTTGTCATTGTAACAACATTGCCAGGAAGCATTTATTGCCACAAGGAATAAAGGGTGGAACACAAATGTCCTTAATCTGGCAAACTGAAGAACCTCTTTTTCTTATGGAGATGGCTGTAAACTTTGATGATCTTAGTTTGCAGCCATTCTGTGCCCTTTTCTGATGATGCATATGCTGTTTGTAATACAGTAGTACCTAGAAACACTGAATAGCGTTCTGGATCTCATTTTGCTGGATACTGTATAGAAAGTAAAAAAAAAAACCCCAACACCAGAAGGTAATAAATTGAAACCTTGAAGTATCTTTCAGCTTCTGATTGATAGACTGCTAGAATTCTGGTTTTGTCGCCTTCCATTTTTATACTTTCTATAAAGTATAGAAAGCAAGAAGTTCACAGTTTTCTTTTAAAGAAACTTGATCTGTGGATTTTCTGATGGGTGGTGCAGTTCCTGTTGGATCCTGTCAAATTTGTGGGTGCAAAACACCTTCCTCAGTTAAATCCTTGCTGACTAGGTCTTCTCCATTTTTTCCCTTGCCATCTGGAAAGTGCTGTGCATGATGCTCAGTCAGAAGAAAGTGCACTTTTTTCTCTAACACTTGGCAGGGAGCCAGCAACAAGAAACTTTTGTTGCCAGAAGCCGTGTTCTCTGTGGGGGTGGCTCAGATGGCACTGAATTAACTCAGAGACTTAAAAATGAAAAGTATTTATGATAATTTTTATTGATGGTAAGTAACTAACCCTACCTCTAGGGCAACCAAACAAATTAGCTTTAAGAACAGAAAAATGGGCTTCTCTGAATGGCCCTTAGATTTTGTTTTTGTGAAGAGATTCATTTGTCCATTCCACGGTAGTTCTTCTTCAGCTTACATAATACCTGGTTCCTAGGAATCAAGACTTTATGGAAAAAGACATATTCCTTCTATACAGTGTTTTAATTCCCTGATCTAATTAGATAGGGAATAAATTTTAATCAATTTCAATAGATAGTTGGAAAAGAGGGACTCCTATTAATGCCTTATTCCCAGCAGAATGTTCTATTCCCTCCTGTAAAAGTGAAGGACTAGCATTAATGATCAATCTCTTACTTAGCCTGAGACCACAGCCCACTGAGCAGCCAGCTTGTGTAGCTCCAAATCGGATGGAACATGCACTGCTGCTTGTGCAGGCTAACAGATGAGCACTGGGAAGGGAACAGAGGGGTTCTGGGATTGCAAAGGAAAGCTGTTTTAAGTGGGGCATACGTCTGCAGGACACTCAGCTACATCAGTTGTGTTGCTCATGGAACAGCTCATTGACCTTATGCCTATTAGTTCCCTAGTTCTCCACCCGCTTCTGTGAGGGCTCAAGGAACAATAGGGAGAATGTCAACCTAGTGAATCACTGTTGACTGTGTCCTCCACGTTTCCCTTATTTGGGCAGCCATTTTTGCTCAGGTATGCCGAACATCCACAAAATGGCCAGGTACTAAGCCCTCAGACACTCAGACAGGTGCCTCAAAAGATGTTCAGGAGAATTACTCCAAGGTTCGTGAACCAGATTTTTAAATAAGTCTAAAGAATTTGGATGCGGGATTTGGGACCAAACTTCCTTATGCTTCTTTATTCTCTGAAGGCAAGATATTCAAATAAGCTTGACCAAATTAGGATAATTAGAGTCCTTCATCTTACCCCTGCAGCATATCTATTATACTTGTCTGGTGAGTCTGCTATTCAACCGCGTCAGGGATCTTTGTTAATTTAGTGGGAATAAAGGATATCATCGGTATCTATGCTAAGAAGCTTGTGTTTACCATCAACATGCCCAACAGATGTGCAGATGTTAGCCTGACGTGAAATTATAGTTAGACTTCTTCTTCCACTTGGCCGGTTCATTAACCCATGTCTTGCAGGCCTTTGTGACTGCACTTGGCATGGGGTTAGAGATTTCAAGATGTGCTGGTGTTTGTTTACAGTAAGTGTTTGGGATAACATACCGAAGAGAGAGAAGCATAATTTCTGCTTCGGCTTACTTATAGACTTGTAGCTGTTACGTGCCCTTTAGGTACAACTGCTCTCTTGGGCACTGTGAAGCTTCACCTTTCACTGATATATTTGGGGCAAAATCCTGTGTCAGGTGATGCAGCGTTGCCAGATAGCTGTCACAGTTGAAGAACTAGGTAAACTTGGATTCCTTTCATTTTTGTGCTGAGTTACCTAGCAGCCCTAGAGCCTGCAGTTCACTGGAGCATCGTTTTTGTCTCTTTCTGCAGCAGGACTTGCAGAAGTAAGAGGGCTGCTTGTTTTCTTCATTTGTCATTATTCCCACATTCGACTGACAGAGAAGGAATACACAGTCAAGTGCCAAACTGGACAAAGCACAACAGCCAAACCAAAGCCCCCAAACCCCCTCAGTTCTATTCTCTGTGTTTGTCTTTGGAGGAGTATATAAATGAACTACATTGTTGACTTTCCACTCAGCTCTTTTACAGTGGATTATATTTGAAAAGCTTTTTGGAAGAGATACTTCTATTTTGTTTAATTGTTTGTGTCATTCTCATTTTCTTTGCCCAGTACCAACATCTCATCCAGATCCAACAAGAGACTAATAAACAAATCCTGACTATTCTGTGGCAAAAGCTCCAAGATGAGCAAAAGCCAAGGAAGTCTTGCAACTTCCTAGCAGTGTTTAACTGTGGTTTCAACACCTTTTTCAACTGAGAAAATCGACTGAGATTTATATGATGGTTTATGAGAAATTATGATATTAGTAGTTTGCAACTGACTATATAGCTTTGTTTGAGGAGGAAAAGACAGATCACCTGGCCTAACTGCCCATCTCTGAATATTTGCCCAGGGGGGTATTATATGAAACACTGAGGTGTTATATGGATTTTTTTTTCATCCCCAAAAAGGTGGTTTTTTATTTGTGTCGCAGTTACTCACAGGTATTGAAGCAGTATTTTGGAACACCATCTAAAGATAGATTATCCATCAGATTAATTAAAAGGTTGAGGGTATAAAACCTCTCTGCTGCTTTGAAATGCCATCTTACAAGACACTGGCAGCTATGTCCTTTATGCTATTTGGCTCCTTCATGTTGCTTTAGATTTGCAAAGATTTGGTCACAAAAAGCATCACTTGAGTTTCAGGAGCGAACCTTTCTCTCCCATTCTCTTTCTTGCTACTGCCCCAGTGAGCGTTTCTTCATGAGAGATCATTCGGTTTGTAAGCCAGATTGCTTCTGGTGTAACGATGCACTTACACCAGGAAGAGATTTGGGACATTTTAACTGTACTCGGTCACATGAGCCATGCAAAGACAGCCTTCCCACGCAGAGCATTTGCACAATGCTTTCCTGGAATTTGAGGATGAAACACATCTTGCCTGTTGTGCTTCAGGCATTTCACCCAATGAGACAGAGCCCTGCCTGCTAGATCACATTAGCTGGATTAGATCAGCAGTGACAGTACTTCAGCTGTATTGCTGGGGCTTTGTCTTCATCTTGTACCTGCTGTCCATCATCCTGGACAAGTTATTGGTCTGGGTGTACTTCTGCTTGGCCCAGACAAAATACTTTTATATTTTTTTGAACAGCTGGTATGCTTTTAAATGGAGCATTTGCAGATGTGCCAGGAAAATTGATTTAGAGGTGTCTGAAAAGGACTGGGAAGAAAATTCCTGAAAGGCAGTGGCTGCTGATAACTTGTGATGACAGTTATCACTGTCTGAGTGTTGTTGCTGTGATCAGGTTTTACGTGGTCCATTAGGCTGAATGGGTCTAATCAGTTTTTCCCCTAGGTATGTCTCCCAGGATTCCTTTTACTGACCCTTATTTGCCCTGGGTTGAACCAGGTTGCTGAAGGACTGCTGTGTCCCCTTGCTTTTGTCCTTAATACACACAATGCTAGAGCTGTTGGAATAGAAGTGTGTGTGTGGGGACTCATCCCCTTCTCTCCTTGGTGTGGAACTCAGCTTGGAAGCTCCCTAGAGGTTTTGCCTCTTTGTTGTTGAGGTCACAGGGGAGCAAAGCAGTTTCTGGTTATCAGCTGCTTAAATCAGGACTGATCTGCAAAATAAATGAGGATGAAGGCTCTTCATCTTTCCAAGAAGTGGAGCACTACTAGATTTTTTTAATAGACTTCATCCATAGTTTGAAATCTGTCACTGATTTATCACTTTTTTTTTCATTGCACCTATTCTGAGCTCTGGGAAACTATGCCCTGGGGGATTTCTTTTCCACTATGTTCCTTCACTGAGTATTTTAAACACATGCCTCCATTCCAAATAATTTAGTAAAGGGAATTTCATCTTCCTGGTTCCTCCCGAAGTCAAGTTCCATCTTTGCCCTTTTGTAGTCAGATGCTGAAACAAAATCTTTTCAGAGGCTACCAGGGAGCTGATCCATTTGAGGCATACTTGGGGGAAATTAGTGCCCAGAAAATAAATAAATGGGTCATGGGTCTAGAACTCATTCAACCCTCTTAATATGTTTCATTTATCTGAGTTATGTGAAAGCATGTGAGAGGATCACAGCGCAATCTGCTGACAAATAGAGATGATAAATGATGAGGTGTTTGTTTATCCAAGACCTGATTTATTTATTTACTTGCTTAATCCCTGTAGAAGATATATTTTGGTGATAAATTAATCTTAAACCTTCCCAGGTATCTCCCTTGGTCAGTATCCATTGGGTTTCTGGTGGTCACCATTATTTTTCACCCCCTTGTTAAAATCAGTGGAATGTCACAGGCCCCAAGAGACTATTTTGTTTGGGGTTTTTTGTTTCTTTGTTTGGGTTTGTTTTTTTCTTCACTAGGTTGTGGTAAGGAAAATAGTATAGATTACTACATCTCAGTGTTTTTAGCTGATCAGGTCCATGGATCCTACTTGTCTGCATAGCCCTCTTGCTAATGTGTGTAGCTGGTTTGGTCAGACAGAATCCTTTATATAAACGATACTTCAATAGAGTATTATTTTTGCTTATAAAATGCATGCAGTCACACAATTTATACTGGGTTTCATGCTTCACTTCCTAGCATTCTCATCTCTTTCTTACCAGTGAAGCTATGAATTTGTTTGCTTTTTGGTTAGTTAGGCTTAGAACGATGAAACTCATAAGATTTTCTGTTTATATAGGCCTATCTTTGGTTTTGCTTTTAGTTTAAGGAAAAAACCACAGCTGTAAGTACCCACTGCTAACTACAAAAAGCATAGGAATTGCTCTGCTATCCTGGAAAGAGGACATACTCTTTCTTGAAGTGTTTTGACATTTAATGATCCAGTGTCCAGCTGGGTCATTAAATATATCATTCAATACGATGAGGTTTAAGTGGATTTGCTTCTTGTGATATTTGGTCAATCTTTGAAGAGGAAGAATGCCATTAAAAAAGGTTCTCTACTAAACTGTACTTAGCAGGTGTACATATGAGTCTGAGATGCAGTCTAGCGCTCTGAAAGACATTGGTAATGAATATTAACAGCTTCATTTGAAAAAATACATTTAATTGCACTCATAATCAGTGGGGGAAGAAACAGCCTACCTAATATTTATGAATTAAACACACGTGCTGGAACGATTCATACCTCAGTCATCAAAGAAAACACACAAGAAGAATAAGTAGAGGGAAAGAACAGTAAGTAGTTATCTTAATACGAGCTGCATTAAAATGTTGGTGTACAAGAGGTACACATGAACATTGCAAAGATATTTTTTTAAGACCCTAGGTCTTGGCTTTAACAGCTGAAAATACTTACTTGTTTTTAACATCAAGAATTACAGTTAAAAGGTGGCTTGTATTTTGAGGCAGAACAGAGAAACAAAAATGCTGTAATGTGACACTAAGACAATGCTCCCATGCAGCTTATCCAGGGTAACTCCATATTCTGGCCTTTGCCATCACATGCATCTTATCTCCCAGCAATACTAGACTGGTGTTGCACCTCTCCACCTTCTGTCCATCACTGCCTGGCTCCTCATCCTGGGCTCTGATCAGCTGGCTGTGATCTTTCTTCTTCCCTTGTGTTCAGTGTAGCGTATTCCTTCTACCAGCTAACCTGATTCTGGTCAGGTCTTTTTGTTCACTGCATTCCAACTCCAGTCTCTTTGCCCAGCTGCTCTCAATTTCCCTCTCTCTCACTCTTCTGCTGTTTGTTTTCCTCCCCTATCGTTTGTTTTATTTGGGTGCTACCCCCTTCCCCTTGTTTGTGTCCAAAAGCTGCTTCTTCCAAAAGCTGTCTGGCAATGAGCAACAGCTAACATGGATGATGGAGGATGCTGGGTCTGATGCAATTCCTATCCATATTCCAAAGTAACCAGGACCCTCAGCTGTAGAGAAAAAGAGAAAGAAAAAGAAAAAAGAAGGAAAAAAAAATTCATCTGTATTTTATGATGAAGGATTTTCAGTTATTCTTTGTAAGAGGGTCATGAACAGTCTGAACACAATAGGGCTTCATTAGGTTGGGAGATGCTTGATGAAACTGCACCAGAGGGATATAATTATTCAGTGTGTTCAGCTAGCAGCTTTGCTAAAAATACAGGAAAGATAGAAGGCAAAATTAATTATGTAGAGCACAGTAAATCTTCTCTTACTCAACACCTCCATAGCCTATATATGGCTCCCTTTTTAGGATTCAGCGTGGGCTTATTGTAGAGCTTAATGGCTGTTACCCAATCATAATGAGCCACTGTGTGCAAGAGCTGAGCATGATAAAGCACTCCTAATGCGTCTACAATGCAAGGCATTTTCATTCCGACGTGAGTGCTGCAGGAAGACACGACACTCTTCCACACAAACACATGGACAGACTTAAGTGGGTGGTAGTGCTGCTGGTGGAAAAAAACTCCTCCCAAGTGGTGAAGTTTTTCTCACTACTCCTAAATATAATATCTGAAAAACCTAACTTATACTTGTCTGGCTTTATAAAAGTGCCAGTCCTTATTTATATTAGAAAATATAATCACAAAATCACAGAATAATCTGAGTTGGAAGGGACCCAGAAGGATCATCGAGTCCAACTCTTATGTGAATGGCCCACAAAGGGATTGAATCCTTGGCATCATTAACACCATGCTCCAACCAACTGAGCTAATCTCAGGGTCATGTTAAATACATTTTTATGCCCTTAGCAAAATACATAATTCTTTATTCCTTTTTTGGGTCTCTCAGTGAAGAAAGTGTTTCTGTTCCACTTAGAAGCTAAGAACTGCAAACTTGCAACGTGAGTCAATTCTCCAAAGTACTAAGGCACCTGTTTAGTTTTTGTCATGCAGAGAGGCTTCTCAGATTTCAGTGTTGTGAGATCACTCTTGACTCCAAGACTATTCAGCTGTCTTACCTCACTTTGGCCCCTTTGTGTTTGTAAGGATCCTGCTTTTACCGGGTGCTTTCCAGTTCCCTCTTCCCAGGAGGAGCATACATCTGTAGCACAGGTCTACCTTCTTTCCATATCTCTGGGCCACATCTCTTCTGGCACTCCTTTTGTGTCTTCTTTTTTTCCTACCCGATCGTTATCCTTCTGGGTCTCAGGCATTGGAGGCAGCCAATGTAATACCAGGAAAAATTATTAGGGAAGTGGGATTAGGACCTAGTTCCCCCAGGGGTACAAGCCTAGAATAAAACCTGTTTCTGTTCAGCAGGGCTGGTCTAGCCTATGAGAGGTATTTCTTCTGTATGCACCACTTCAATATCTGTGTGTTAGCAATCTGGATAAAGAGAGCGACGAGACACAGAGGAAGCTCAGGAGCGAAGAAATGACGTAGTTTCCCAAATCATGTGGTTGTGACAAACCTGTTGGGTTGTTTAGACTGAAGCTTGCGGAAGTGAGAACTGAGAGGGTGCTGGGAAGAACAGACACAGATTGTTGTCTGTCTGGGTGCAGTTGTTGGCACCATCCTTGGCTCTAGGAGTGACTTTTCCATCTCTTTGCTGTTTGCCTTCTTCCACAATTTTCTTCTGCTGAGCCATAAATTTAGTGATTGTTCTGGGGAAAGAGAGATACATATTCTTTGACTTCTGAGCCTCTCAGGTTAGATCAGACCTTTGTCCATTGCTTCTGCTGCTCCTTTGCCCTGTCATAGCACTCCTTAAGCAACATGTAGATACCTATACATATGTAAGGGTCATGTTTTCCTGCCTCATAGTTTATAGTGTAAAATGGGGGTGCAAGGGGATGCAAAGGAGATGGTGGTAATCACCCATCATGGTGAGCTTGCTGGAGGGAGGGCCTGTGACCCAGGCCACACAGGATGAAAAGTGTGTCTCCTTGTATGAGGGAACCCTCCTGGGTGGCATGAGGCTGATGTGACTACAGGTGTATCCCTCAGTAAATTTAATTCTGCATTCATCAGTTCAGTGCTGTTTACATGCATGGCAAATATGTTCCTTCAGGAGGTGGGGGGAAAAAATCCATGTTTACTGATAAAGAAGCACAGGACATTGTTGGCACAATGATTTCTGAATCTATTTAGGAGTCCTATCATGCACTGTTGTAATAAGATAGTGGAAGATAGTAATTCTGCACTTGGTGGAAAAACATATTGTAGAACTTAATGAAATTTCATCATGCACTCTTAATTGATTTCAGCAAGGAAGACCTTTACAAAGCAAATATTGCTATTAATCTAATTAGTGTTTCAGCTAGTATACTGAAATTATATTTGTATATCAATATATCAGGCAAATATTTGTACGAGATAGGCATTTCAATGACTACACAGCTGAAACGAACAAATTAATTTCTTTGATTATAAGGGCCTTGTTTCCTACAGGTGTACTTTGCAGTTCATTTTCCAGCATGAATGCTTAAATTAGGCTGTTAAGTCCACAGTTAATCTGAAGTAATTGGCTTTTCATTTTTTCCACAAGTGATCTGTGCAGTAGGAGAACTGAGCAGTATTGCCTGTTGACTCTGGAGGGCCGTGCTAATGGGTCTGTGTCACTGGGTCTGTGCAGAGAATGGTGAGAGCCTTTTGGAATGGGGTGTTGGCCAATATCATACTATCCTTTCTGGAAAAGATGAAGCTGAGTGCACAGCATGACATGTTCTGTTACCCTATTCTTCTGACCCTCCAGCTTGTGAAATAATTTATTTCTTCTTTGAAGCAATCATGATGCTGTTAGGTGTTCATATAGTTCCTATATGGGGCCAGGATAAGGCTGAGATGTGAATGCCCAAAAGCATTCCAGGATTTGGTGCTTTGGCTATGGTGTCTCTTTTACCCATCTCAGCTACTACTGGACAGCTTTCAGTGGGCATGAATACAAGGAAAAATCATCATACACAGTCAAACACAGGTCCTGACTTGGTTGTATGTTGACCTCTGCGGAGAATACTAAGAGCTTCATTGGGACTGGAGTGAATTTGGTTCCAGGCCCATTCAAACCTGTGGCAAAGGTCTCAGTGAGTGCAGGATCAGGCACAGAATCACCTTGAGCGCAATCCAGATCTTTGGTTTATGCCCTATATAGTAATTAAGGACAGTTAGACTCTTCAGAATGAGATCCAAAACAGACAGCAGGCTCTGGATGTGCTAGGTACCATCTGAAAGAAATACTGAGAACAAGAAATATCTGAAATGCTACCACTCCCTTGGGCTAGGGCATGAGGCATAACACTCTGATCAAACATGACTCCATGCACCCACCTGATATCCTGAAGAAATAGGTCTGGAGACCTGAATTCTCTCCTGCTGATGGGTATTCACAGTTTGGGTCTGAATTTGCTGAACAAGACTCATTCCTCTCTCACACAGCTCTTTTTGTCAAATTTTTCTCATGTTTTATATAACAGCTTAGTGGCTAGAGCTCATCTGAGATCTGTCAGATTCGAGTCCAGTTGCTTACTTTGCTTGAGGTGTTCTTACTGTTGTTTCCTATCTTCAAGGGAAGTGTGCAAACGTTCTCCACTTCACTTGCAAAAGCTATTCCACTAGTCAGGCAGTAACTTAAGGGAGTCATTGGGGGCATATAGTGAAGTTTGTCTGTGTAGCCTCCTGGTTAAGGAACTCATACAAGATGGAATCTAGGATTTTGATCCCTGTTTCTAGGATTGTTCATGTGTTTTATTGCTTAATGTAAACTTCAGGAGCAAAGGCCAGATCTCAGGGCACCCCTTCTCAGGTAAGTAAATTCGTTCCAAGTCCCAGCTTTGATACTCAAATCCATTATAAGAGCTCTAACTGTTTTGGAATTCGAAGATTTTTCAAAAGGCCATGGATCTTCCTTGTACCTCTAGCAGGTGTACCTCCTGGAAATTAATGGATTCCATCTTTGGACAGAAAGACTACCTAAATTTTTCTCCCCAAACTCAAACTTGATTTTGAATCTTCCTTTGAGTTCTTTGTGAAGTCGTTCACCTCAGAGGGCATTAGCTGCTGTGTTGAACGTTAGTGTAGTTATTTCTCATGGATCCTCCATCATGACTCATGGTATTATGTTCTTTCTTTTGTGTCTAGCAAGTAGTTGGCAAATCCTGCCCAGCTATGGCATAAAAAAACCTTAAATGCTCTACTTCAGCTGGGCAGAATTTAGGATCCACAGCTGCTTGTTACTTAAGTCACTGCCATCACAGAATACACTGGATAGGACTGTGTAAAGGGGAGTACCTGATTACAATCTTGGATAGAAATTGTGATGTGAAAGTGAGTGAAGAGAAGGGATGAAAAGATGAATGTGAATGAAGATATCTGTACAGGAACCTAAAGGAAACAAGCCATGCTGGGACTTCTATTCCTTTCGCATTGTGACAGCTTATTTGTTATTTCTGCTGAGAAAGGTTAGAGATACAATTTTCAAGAGTGATGAAAATACAGGAATTTGTCTGTGTGATGAGACTCCTGCAGTGGTGTTACAGGTAGCAGTTGTTTGAATTAACACTGTAATAACTCTTTGCTCTGGTGTACGTTATAGTAAACAGATGGCAACAAAGAAAATGTACATTAGCCATCTGATTTTGTGATGAGTTCTAACACCACAGACGGCTAAAAATAAAAAAGCAATGTCAAATTACATTTTTCTGTCAGTTTTCTTTCTACCCTCACTTCAGCATGTGAAGCAAAAGGTAATTAATATCAGCAGAAACTTAGAGTCACTGTTGTGGTAGGGATACAGCTGTGCAGTCATAGATGCTTTGAAAGTTCTTCATTATGTTTCTTAAGAAAAAAAATCACTGCTGTTGGAAAAAAAGGGATGGAAATATTTTTCTAGTCTTATATTTTGTTGCCTTCATAAAAGCCTACGTTTTGACTTGAGGATATGGACCTTTAAATGGAGTAAACTACTGCCATTATTAAAAACACCTTCCTGGAAAGAATTCAGAGATGTTCAAGACTATTCTTTTTTTTCCCTGGCACAGTATTCTAATTAACTCTCAACCATTTCTTGAGTAATGTTTTTAAGGTCGCTAGCTTGGCTGGGTATTTGGTAATAAAAATTACACCCCATGTCTGCAATAGGACCACTAATTTAAAATAGCCATTTGATTCAAACTGACCTGTTTGCCAGCATAACTAATGAAGTGTCACTTTAATATTTAAAGTACTGTTCTTTCAAGGTAATTGCTATTTACTGGTAATTCTTCATTTGATGGTTTATTAGGTACCTATAGGAATTTAAATTGGGCAACTGAAAAACTGTAATTGTCTAACTAGCATAATTCTTTGCTATAAATAAGCCTGGACACCTGCTTAAGGAAGGTTTTCTGTTTTTTTTTTTTAAGGAAGTTTTTTATTTCTGTTTTTTTATACCATAAAAGAATGGGGAAGGTTGATTTTGAAAAGAGATTTTACTTATTAATAAGATATTAGGAAAGAGCCAGCAGAAGGTGCTGACATCCAAAGGAATGCAGGGACTTGTTTTGGCTAATTCTGCACCCACCCACGTGGGCGTCAACATTCCACTCAAATGTGGCAGGACTTTGCCTCTCCTTGTGGCAGGGGGGATAGCTCTGGGGAAGGAGACAGAGGGAAAACAGCCAGGAAAGAATTGATCTTAAAAGTAATTGCAGAAAAAGCATAAAACCAGTGTTGTCTTAGGAAAAAAACATTGTAGTTGGAAAAAGTAGCTGGTAAAAGAAATATGTCATTTGCTTGTTCCTATTCTGTTCTAGTTTGTTATCGAATATCTTTTTTCCTCAATGCATCATAAGGCTTTATTTTGTCCACAGAATATAGCTATATAAATTAACCTTCTTGCTAAAAAGATTTGGAGTTTTGTCCTCCACAATCTGATAAATGCATTAGAAAGGAGACAGGAAACACCTCTTTCTGAGAAACTCCTGCTTACTTTTGTTGATACTTGCCTCTTAACAAAAGTGCTTTCTGAGTGGGCACTGCAGGTTATAGTCTTATTAACCTTTTCTTTCTTCCTACTTGAAACTGGTTCTTTTTTGTTAAAGCTCAAGTCCCCAAATCAGTGTTCTTTAATAACTTTCAGGATTGTTTCTGTGACACGTGTTTTGTTGTTAGCCTTTACCAGTAATAGCTGTTGAACAATGTTTAGATTACATGACCCTAAAAGCAAGAGTTCTTGTATCTGCCTTCATGTTTTCTTGCTATAATGTGAGTTCTTCAATTATTAGTGAATTTATCCTTTTCATATCTGTAGACTGGGAGCTAAGAGCCAAAGCAGCACATGTTTCATTAGCTTACACAGATATTTTTTTCATAGAGTGGGTATCTCCATTTCCCAGGATTAGGAGATGATTTCTTTTATCATCTTAATTTCCAAAGGAAAAAAAAAGTTGGAAGCAGATCCTGCCATGGAAATTTCACACCAGATAGCCTATGTTTAGTCAACATATAGTCAACCAAAAAGGAAATACTTAGAGTGGGAAATGTTGGGTAACCCTATCTTTTGGTAGCTTTACCAGTACTTTTTTTCTGCTAGAATTTGAAGTTAAGACAGATAGCAATAGTGTTCCCTCCTCCACAGATACAGCGCATTAGGTTTGATTTGTGGCTTGTCCGTGCTTGGGCAACGGGGATCATTGAAATGTCTGTCTGCACCTGAATTCCAGTCCAGTGGTGTATCCAGTGGGTGGTGTGAAGATGCTATGTCATTTGCTCCTAGGCACATCACCCTGTGGAGATTTGCCAGATGACTTCATCATCCCACTCAGTCTTGCTTCTGTATTCTACACTTTTGCAGCAGCATGGAGACAGCACAATATCCTGGCAATCTGTGTGTGCATTAATGAAGTGTCTGCCCACAGTTCTTAACGTAGGGTTAGTAACAATGATTGCTAGCATAATGCACTATTTAAATGGCCTGTGTGGTCTAATGTAGCTATATACCTGCATAAACCACAAATTATTTTGTCATGGTTGCTATACTTTGTGCAAGCATTTAATGAAAAGCACTGTTGCAATACATCAAATACTCACTCATATTTTTTGTGACTGAAGAACTTAGTTCTTCATTGCTGTGTTACTGTTTTGGTCCACAAGCTTCATGAGTTAATGTTGACACAATTGATCTATGACAGATCCGAGAAAAGCCCAGACACAGTACTTTTTGTGGTCAGGCCCAGGAGAGGATTGAACCAGAATTCAGACTTGCTGTTGAGGCCTGTTATTATTTCAGATCCAGTACTTGAAAACTGATTCAAAAGCGGATGTTCTTACTGAAAAATGCTGTTCTCAAAAGCACAGATGAAACTCCCCTAGAAAGAGTGGTAGTCACTGCCTCTGGGCATGTGCATACATGAACAAGATGTGTGTTTGTGTACATGTTCATGCATGCATGTGAACACACATTGCTTTTGTGTGACGGGTGTTGTGTCGATTCACAGCAAAAGCTGTGTACTTTTTTGGTTTTCCAAACGTGGAAGCTTTTCTGTATGCTAATTGGAAACTCAGTGTGAAGAATTAAAAAGAGTTTCTTTGCATTATTAAACTGTTTTTCCCCCTCTTCCCCATTCTTCTGCTTCAGGGAAACCCTCTTTCAGAGTAAGAAAGAAACAGGGATTTAAAGTGAACTGCTGTGAAAGAAGCTCATGGTATCCAACACTGTTGTGGCGTTTGTTTTTTCTCCTGTCATGGCATGAGCTCACAAATGCCATTCTGAGCTCTTGAGGCTCTCTTTCTTCTTTGACTTAACTTCTTTTATGTGCAGAGTCAATAGGAAACCTTGCGAAGGCTTAAATAAATACATACATTTAAACTGAAACCAAGCTGGCTTCCAGCAGTCAGGGTTCCCATTATCTCATCTTGTTTCAGTCAAAACGCTGGTATGAAGCAATCCAGTGGTATCAGAGTAAACATCGTTGCATACAAATTTATAAATACTCTGCCGTGCCCGCAACAGTTCTGTGCTTGAATAAGGAGCTTCCCTGCCTTGAACGGATGCTGTGTCTTGGAGCACTGAGTAGGTGCCTCTCATGTAGGTGGTTTCGTCAGCTGTGTAAGCTATGGGCGGAAGGTGCTGAGAAATATCACTTCTGTCCATCCTTGGTTGATATTATGTCTGTGTTCAGAGAAAGAAAAGTTGAAGGATATTCACTAGGGTGACAAATCCTGGCATGGAGAGCTACTGGAAGATGGTTCACAGGAGCATATTCTTCTCATGAGGAGCAGTGCAAGTGGCAGAGTTTCTCTCTCTCCTGGGAGGGAGAGAGGGAGTGAGTTCATGAAGGAAATTTGTCTTTACCCTTCCTTTTTTCCTTATGGACACTTAGGGTTTTGTACCATTTCCTAATGGCTTCCCTTTGTGTAATCTCATGTGTCAGAGGTCTGTGCAATCTTCTCTCACAACATGGAAGACTGGCACAGCTACATTCCTGCAACATTTAGCTTCTGGTAAGTGGAAAGCTGAGATGCGGAAGGCCTAGTCAACAGGAGGCTGCATGAGGGATCTGCAGAGCATGGAGGCTGGTGTCAATGGATTGCTTGACAGTAGCTCCTAAGGAAAGTTTGTGCTCTGGGACTCATCCACTGGAGTCTCAATACATGCTGGAAGAAGAGAGGATATGCTCGGTGCTTGCTGTGTGTTTGGTGTTGGAAATTCTCCTGTGAAGCAGCTGTTGCCTTCTGCTTTCTAACTGCTGTCAGATCCTGAGCTTCCCTACTCTGTTGCAGAGGGAATGAAAGGTTCTATATATATTGGTAAGCCCTTGCTTGATTGTACTTTTCTTTCACCTAAGCACCTGGGCCCTTTTTCACAGGATTTCCATGCTTTGATTTCTCACCATTCCTCACACTTACAGGAGTTAGCTGTGTGTCTCAGATGTTCAGCCAGTCTTTGGCTCCTGCCACTTCTCTCTCATCCTGCTCAGAAAACAGTGCTTTTAAATGTCAGCTCCAGTTCCCCCTCCTCAATATCAAATTATCTCAGCTTAAAAGATTTTGAGGTTTTTTGGCTTGTACACATAGCACCATCTCCCAAACCTGTGACACAGGCAAGTTTTCATTGCAGTGTTTGCTCACAGCAGGAGCATGTGAAAGGAGTGTGTTTTGAGAATGACTAAACATCAAAGTGGTTGTACATGAGCTGTCCTGAGATGCATAATGCTTATCCTGGAAGATGGAAGAAGTGTTTGTGTTATGCTAATGGCCAGAGGTCTCAGTTCACATTTAGTTTCCTCTCTACCACAGTTAATAGAGATAGAGATGAGAAACCTGTCTTATGCAGATACAGATTTGCTGATCTCTCTCTGCTTAATTACAGTAAAGAGAAGTCAGGAGTATCTGTGATTGTCATTCCTGCCTGGATGCACTCTATCATCTCTTAGAGAACTGTATTTTTGCAAGTCTAGAGAGAAAAGGCTTTTTTTTTTTCCTTTACCCCTATGGGCTTGCCTAGGAAGATACCCATCTTTAATATGAAGCTTTGAAGCATTATTATGGTAATGTCAGGTAACTGCTCTTCAACGTAGATTGACAGCTAGCTATTAAATAAGGGTAGGGAAGAATGTGGCATCTGTGTAGTGAATGATGCATGTGGTTATTTTAAAATGTTTTTTTATAAGCAGGGACACGGCAATTGCAGGTTTTCTTTGCCTTTTTGATTTAACAGCATTTCAGAGTCTTTTGCCAAACCACAAGTAAAAGCAACACTCAGATCAAACTGCAGTCTCAAAATATTTTCCCCACCCTGATTCAAGCACAAAGGATTTAATTTCTAATCAATTGCAAAATGGGCTACTGGAAGACAGTATCTTTTCCATGTGTCCATTTGAGCCTCTGAAACAAGCAAAAATGTATTAGTTTCTAAAGTCACTCAATTTCTGACCAGTTTTCACTAGGGCTTAAATTGACTGGTATCTGACAACTGTAATGGATTCATTTTCAATAACAAGTTGAGCTCTGAATTGCTGCTCGTTGGCACCGGCAAGGGTACCATGATGAGCTCACAGAGCTAAGTACATGTTCTCCTTTTCACAGTCGAAATGACATGTTCTGCCAACCCAAAGAAAATTGCCAGCAGCAAAAAATAACATTTTACTCCATGCCATGGGTTTTGGGGCTAGCGTCTTTTTCCCATGCCTGGTTAATATACTTTAATATACTTCTTTTTTCGTTTTTTTTTTCAGATAACAAAGGGTATGACAAGGAACGGGACTGGACCATGGAAATAGTGGCCACCTGCAGGCAGAATATTAGAAATGAGATAGGGGGAGTTGTTAGTGACATGCTTCTCTCCTTTGATTCCAGAAGACTCCTGTGAAGAGCCAGCTACTCCTCACATATCACTTGCATAGCCTTGTACAAGTATTCTAAGCAGAAGAATATAAATTCTGTACTCATTATTTGGCTAAGAAAATTGTGCACTCTTGAACCTTTTTCCCTTACAATTTTAACAGAATTTGACCTAAATATAGAGGTTGAAACTGGCATTAACTTTAACTGTATTAACATTAACCGTATAGTTGAGGTTAAGAAAGGGAAGGCAAAAATATCAGAGTGATTGCTTGTTCTTGCAGCTTGTCCAGCCTGACGGGCTGGTGGGAATGCCCGACGGTCTCCCACCCAGCTTGCAGGTTCCTTGGGGCAAAATATGAAGCGGGTCTAACGTGGTGTAACTTGCATTCCAACCAGCGAGCAATTGCTTACTAAAGTACTCCTGAAGTTGTTTGTTGAGTTTTCCTTGTTTGCAGCAACTTTAACAAAGCTTGCAAAGTCTCCTTTCAACTCTGTAAGTCATACCATTGCAGAACTAAACAGGTATAAAAGCAACTTCAAGGAAGTCTCTCTCGATTTCTAGAGTGTGATTTGTTAGAGTATCGGGAGCATAATGAAATATCACTGCATATGTTCACTGCCGGGTCTGATTCAAGAGAATGACTCCTGAGAGATCTCAGGCCCACTGCAGACAAGACTTCTTTCCACAGGTTTCTTTGATTTCTTTGGCATTGCCCATGGATGCGGCACATTCAAACACTTAGAGATCCAAAGACAAAGAGTGTGTTGAGAGATTTTAAAAACAAAACAGATCAGAGAATTGGCTTTAGGGGTTTTTTTCCCCTCAGGAAGAGAAGAGAAATATGACCATGATTAAAAAGTCATTATGAAGAAGACAGTGATCAATCTTCAGTTGTGTTCACTGAGAAGAGGAGACATTGACTTTGTTAGCAACAAATTTAATTGACATTGGTCGTTAGGAGAAGTAGTCATCTACTGAGAGATGCTTAAGCATTGCAACAGGCTACTTGCACAAGCAGTTGGCGCTCTCCCTTATGAAAGAATTTAAGGAGCAAGTTAGATAAACCTTTGCTTGGAATGGTCTAGGAATACTTGTTTCTTTTTCCTGAAACTTCCTCAGTTTTGTTTTGGTCTGGTATTCCTGTGGGCTTCAGCTTTAACTCTAACTTCTAAAAAGGAGTTATAGAAATAGAAAATATAGCAATAGCAAGTTATAGCAATAGAAAACCACCCAAATGAATACCATTAACACAACAGGGCATTTAAAAGACCTCCCATGGATTCTCATCCTTGTATGGTGAAAAGCATATCAGCGTGTACCCACAATGCTTTAGAATGCCTCTAAAGTTTATTGGAAAATAAAGCAAGGATGGTATCTAATCTCTTAACCCTAACAGATAATCTGTTCCTCTGCCTCAGATTGCAGGCATTCCATGAAGCGCTGAGATTGGCATGAGCAGCTCACATTTTTATTTGAGGGGAACATAAATCCTAAGTATCTTGTTTGTGTATAATTATTCTTGCCCTGAGGTTGCAGCATCTTGTGCGTACAGCTGCATTGTGAACATTTTTCCAAGTTTATTTAGCACTGAGTGCAAGTACTTTACATGTCAGAGCTGGGAACGCTCCTGTTTCAGCTGACTCCACTCCTTTGGGGTGTTGTGGAGCGCTTAGGTGACTAAGCGAGAGGTGGTTGCACAAGCCTGGAGAGACAGGGAGCTTATTTAATCACATTAGAGAAAGAGAGAGTAGGCGCCTGGGAGCAGACAGAACTAATCTGCGAGGAGAAGCGAGAGTGAGCAAGTATGTCTTACGGAAAGGCTCGGGAGGTCAGTGCATTGGCAAAGGCAGTGCACCTTTAACAGGGCATTTCTACATACTTTCTCAATTCACATATGTCCATACCCAAGAACCTAGCTAAGGGCCTCGACTCCTCTCAACACACAGCAGCTAATGAGCTAAATCTGTGTTCCAACAGGACAGTTTATTCCTTGCTTTCTTTTGCTCCTCACCACCTCAGTTTTAAAGAGATCAGCAAATGTATTGGTGGCAGTGGACTGTGATTTGATTAACCAAGTATCTTGGTGGTTTCCTGTCCTCTTTAAATTGCTTTTTTCTTGTTAAATGGTGCAGAGGGCAAAATGAACCTGCTGTGTGGTAGGGATGCCACCTGAAAACAGAGATCTCAGCAGTAGCATAGGGATTTTTGAGGCTCTCTACCCTCAGTTTTACTGGGGATACAATGGGCAGGTTGAGGGGCTGGGGTGTTACTTCATGGAATCAACCCGCAGTGTCTGTGCTTTGTGGAAACAGACACAAGGTAAAGATGTAATCTCTGTGATTCTGACGAAATGCCTGAAACAGAGCGTGTCTGAAATGCCTGTGTTAATATTGTAGAATCATGTAGGCAGTCACATGTTATGGCCCTTTCAGCTTCCACTTTTTTTTTTTTGATATTTCAGGAGTAATATTTTTGTAGTAAGTGATAAATTAATTTTATTCTTCATTCAGCCCTTTTATAATTTGTTATTAATGGAAGTACATAATATGGCCAGATCAGGTGTACCCCTAGACCAGGTCAATATATAGTGGTGTACGTCCACTGCAGGCAAAGATGACCAGTACAGAATGCAGGAAGGTGAGGACAAGGAAGAAATTCCAATTGTATGTATGCATCCTTAGCAATGCTTCTGATTATGGTTTGTACTCCTATGGTTTGTTTTCAGTCAGATGTGGGACATAACCTGTAAATGAACTCCATCTTTCACTCCCTTTTCAGTGTAGAGCTTTGAGGGAATCTCCTTTTTTTTGTGTTTATGTATATAGCATGTGTCACTTCTTGACCTCCAACCTGCAGGCAGTCCAGGAATAGTGTAATTAATTCAGACTTGTTTGGGAAAAAATTTCATCATCGTTTGATTTTATGAGGTGACTGATCTATTGAACGATGTCAGCATGCCATGAGGCCAGCCACATGAGCAAGATAGCATGTTCCAATATGGCTTTGGAAGTAGAGGGATCAGTCAGACCTGTGTTGGAAACAATGTTGTTAGAGCAGGTATGAAACTGGCTCACACGGGGAATTCAAAGAGCTGAAATTCAGAAACTGACTTGTGTCTGATTTCGAACAGCAGCAGTTCTTTGTAAAAAAGAAATAAGGATGGCTACGACAGCAACAGGTGTGTAACATTAATCTCTTTAAAACTCCCAACACAGTTTTCTGCAGGTGACAGTATTGGAAAATCCATTCCTGTTGCTTTTCTTCAGGGTGTCAGAAGGACCAAGGAGGTAATTGTATAAAGCAATTGTCATAAACATTCAAACTAGATGAATCTCCATGTCAGGTTTTTTTGCAGCCTTTCAGTTTGGGCTAGGTTCTCTGAACTCTGCTAACCTTGGCAGATCTACAGGGAAAGCCTGAAAAATCCTTGAGTTCAAAGCAGGCAAAATATATGACACCTTTTGAAAGTTTGGCTTTGAGCATTGAGTTTATTTGAACTTACGTTAACCAAAGCCAATAAAAAAATGGCTTGCATGAGCTCCCGCAAGGTGAAATTCCACCAGAGAGAATGAGAATAGACAACCTGTTTGCCAAACACAGTTATTTTTATTTGTGTTAAAAGGAAGAAAGCTGACAGAGTTTGAGTACTTTTATATTTGATTTAAAGTAGGAATAAGGAAGATTGTATCTTAAGGATATTATGTAAAAATATTATCCCTCTGGCAAGATATCCCAATCAACCTGGACTGTATCTATTAGATAGATAAAAGAGTCCTCTTTCCGGACAGTTTGTATTTCATTTTGCTAATACCTGGGAATACTGAGAAAGACAGAGCACCGAGGCAGAGATCAAAATATGAATAGCTAGTACCTGTAGTACCTGTATTTTTAAAAAAATAAGTAGATTAAATAGAAATAAAATTTGGCCAAAATTCATTGCAGTTTGCTGTGGCAGAATCAGTCTGTGGACAACATCACACTTAAATGAGGGGCTAAGGGTTTACTAGATAAGAAATGAGCTTGAAGAGCCAGTGGTAGAAATAGATTCTATGGGTCCAGAATTAAAGGCTGGATACCTGGGAAATGAGAAGGATTCCTTTTTTAAACAATTCTTAGTAAAAACTCTGTTGAGGAATGATAGATGAGTATATATACTGAGGTGCAACAGGGATGGCAAAACAATCCTGGACATAGCTAAGATGGTTGCTGGTTGAGGAGGCGCTTCACATAAACTTTTCGGGTATGACGTGTCACTGAGCATTTGTGCCGTAAGAGTGAATCACCGGACTGCAGTTTCACCTGGAAATGATGGGAGGGGTTTAAGAGAGAATTTAAGGACATGAAAAAGGAGGTTGGGCAGGGGGCTATGTGTGTATTTGTAAATCTGGAAACAGTTACTGAAGGAGAAGGTGAGGAAAGAGAGGAATAGCTGAAGTGTAGGTACTGAAGCACACCTGACTTGTGAAAGACAGAAGTAAACAGTCTGATGTTACTGTAAGCCTTTAATGAGATAAATAAGGAGAGATAATGAGTTAAATAACCAACCTAATAGAGCCAAAGGTATTCTGGGGAGTCTGATTGCTGAGGAAGTGTGGTAGATCTGTCAATGACCTCAAGAACTGGATTTGGTAGATACCAATCTTGCTTGTTAGAGGTCTGTCATTATGGGAAGCTTTGACTTCCTGGATTATATAGGGGAACAAATAGCTAAATTCAGACATTTCTGAATGCAATAACCAGCAGGGTTCCTTACCAGTCACTGAAACAGCAAGAAGCAATACTTTTTTAGATCTAAGTTGTAGAATGAAGTAGAAAATAACCTTGCTTTGAGGGATTTCAATTTCAATTAAAATGAAGGATAAACAAGTGCAGATCTATAGCTTAACTTTTCAGCTCCAGATGGATGGCATTTGATACATTTAGGAAACTAGCTAAAGCCTGAAGAGCTCAAGAGGACTGGATTATAAAGCAAAGCTGGTCCTTCTTTGAATCAAAGGTGCAAAAATTTTCTGGAACAAGCATGTCTTGTGAAGTGAAAAACATGGAAGAAAAGTTATCAGATATGACTGAATAAGGAGTAGAAAAAAGAACAGGTCAGCAAAGAAAGCCACATGTAAGACGTCAGGAAATACATGGGTAAAATGAGAATTGGCATGAGAAAAGCTGAGTTTGACTCTGCAAAAGAAATTAAAACAAATAGCAAAAGGTCCTTCAGCCACATAAATAAAAGGGAAAAAAGAAAGTTGTGGGTCATGGCCCAATAATTTATCAGATACTTTGTTTCTGTTTCAGTTAGGATGCTTATTCTCAATATTCAGGCATAGCAGGTTTTTAGTGGCTATGAAAACCTGGAAATTGAAATGGCTTCACCCAAAGTGGGAGAAACAACTCAAATCAAATATTGGAGAATGGCTGGATCATTGTCATCTTGGTATCTTCAAGGAACTGACCCATATAACTGCAGGCTTAAGAACAATATTTTCAGTAAGACTTGACAGAGGAAAAAAGCCCCTGTTCAGCTGCAGAATGTGAGTCTGTCTGACAAATGGGCAAGGATGGCCCTGTTGGAGTGCAGGCTATTCATAGCAACTATTCTACTCTTTTAAAAGTAAGAATAGGACATAAGGTAGCAGAAAAAGGAAAGAAAACACAGGAGGCAAGATCAAGCACGATCTAGGTAAACCTAGTCACTCTGATAAAAGCACTGGTGTTCCTCGTCGTGGAAATGCAGCCCTCCTTGCTTAGCTCCTAATGTGGTGTAGCATGTGAAACTGAGAGACACGCTGAGTAATGCCAGTAATATTGTGACTAATAGGTAAGCCGAAGGGCAGATTTAAGTGAAAAGAGATCTTTCCAGCTGGAGGGAAGTTGTTATTGAAAGCTCTTCTTAATGATTGATTTTGGGGCCAGTCTGCTGTGCTAATTTTACTAGAGACTGTTGTTTAGAAAATGGAAGTGTGCTAGTGAAACTAGCTGCAACAGAGTTGGGAGGTAATGGTAGGAGGACTAAACACCTGGAGAACACAAGGCATAAAATGAGAGACGCAGAGAGAAATAGCTTTGAGATTAGTTATAATAAGTAAAAGTAAATGCAAGGCCCTTGCTAAAAGAATTTTGTCTCTAACTGTGGGGATCACCAGTCTGGAGTGGCTGAAGAGAAGGAAAATGCTGCTACAACTGAATGTCTCCGGTGCTGTGTGTGTGTCAGTGAGACAGCCATCCAGGTCCTGGAGTGTGGCAAGCAGGTTGTTTCAATGTGCACAGGTATAAATGCCACTATGGTATACTGTGTTATCCAGTCTGAATCCTAGGGTGGGATACAGGCTGAGGGATTTCTTTAATGACAGGCATTTCTGATTTGTGTTCAAATATGAATGCAGATGTTTGCATGCATTACTCACCCTGTTCCTTCTCCTTTGTTGCTGATCCTGGGATTTAGAAGAGCACAGACCTGTCCAATGTTTCTTAACCCAAAATTTGGTCTAGACTGTCATTGGCAGGCTGTATTTTTAAGAAGCCTCCTTTGAAATGTCGGATGTTATCCTGATTGAAATCCTCTTACCTGTTACGGATTTGTCAGACCAATTCACTAAGAATGTCTTGGCATAAGAAGATGTACCCTTGTTGCCAATGGAGAGGAGTTCCTTGGGCTCCAACAAGAGGTAGATGAAGATAAGTCAGCTTTAGTGCTGTAGCCATTCCTCTTCTCTGCTGTCCTCTCTTCTTCATAGGACATCTTTTTTTTTTTCTTTCCAGTAGCTGTCAAGATAATATGTGAGACTGATAATATCTAGTGTTTATCTTTTCAGTGTTTCATCACATTTTGAGATATTGGAATAGAAACTCTTTCTACCTCTATCTCTCTAACTGCTGGCAGCATAGTCCCTCCCCATGGGCTAAGAGAGTGCTTTATGCTTAGAGATTTACAACACCAGTTGCAAAATCAGATTCTGTCACGTGCTGGGAATTAGCTTCCATTTGCACCCCTTTTCCCCTGGATGTGGATGATGTGCCGCATGGTAAATCTGGTCAAGGCTCTGCAAAAATCTACCTCACTGCTGGTTTTCATTTTTCCTTTAGATAAGCAATTGATTATGTTCACCACAAACATTCTGTGTTTGAGCAAGAGTGGTTTCTTCAACAGGAAAATGAAAGGGATCAAGCCTGGCTTGTGGTGCTGTATAACTTACTGCCATAATAGGCCCATGATGGAAGGGGAGAATTCTGAGTTAATTTATGATTCTCTTGTACTTTGGGAGAGGAGGGACCTTTTCTGCTTTGAGAGATGGCTGAGATGACACCTGAAAATGTCTGTCACTTCCTCGGTGTTCAGTAGCAGGCCTGTTTGTTCCCAGCCTGATCAGCTGCCATTGCATGCCGAGCAGGTACAGCTGAGAGGAATGCAGAGGATTTCAGTCGTTTGAGAAGAGGTGGGTGGGGGCCTTCAGAGTCCGTGAATTCATTAAAATTCCACGTTGAGTTGCAGTGTAAATGCGTGGGCCTTAATATGCTGGGCTCCAACAGGTAAATACTCGAATCTTGGATACAAGACATAGCAAGTTTTTACCTGCCCTTCATCCAAAAAGTTCACCAAGTACTCTATACCCACCCAAAAGGCAGTGCTCACCGCTACCTGAATATAATGCAAACTGATAGATGCAAGCACAGATTAGGGGCAGCAATTCACCTTTAGATGGATATCTGCCACAAGAGTGTGCATTGTTTACACTTAAGAAAACTCAGAAGAAATCAGGCACTCTTTATGTTCCTGTTCTCTTTGAACTCACTTTACTTTGCTGACAGCATCCATTTGTGCCGTGCCTCGTATAAACCACGCTGAGTATCTCTGAGCTGCTCTCTGGAACTCTGAAAGTCACAAAGCCTCAACTGGGCAAGTAATCTTATGGATCAGAAGCACAGAGAATAGGGTCAAAAGCTGCCTGCAGGCGCCCTGCCTTTGCACACTCCAGTTGAACCCTGTGAGGTAATTTGGCCCTTTTTGGGAGCAGTCTGCTCCGTGTGCCGCGATCCTCTCATACCGGAGCTGGTAACTTTGCTCAGAGCAATTTCACCATAGACTTGACTCCGCAGCCACCAAGCCCAGGGCAGTGCTTCTTGCAGCAGGCGTGGGATGAGGGAGCCATGGTGCTCTCTGTCCTGTCTCATCATCCAGATGCAGCACAGTAACTTGGAACTGAATTTGCTCTTCTCGTGTGAAAAGATGTGAATGTGCAAAGGTGACTCCTGAACCCCCGCGAAAAAGGGACTAGGTACCCTCAGGAGCTGTGGTGCTCACCTGCTCATCTGCAGCTGCAGTTCCCTGCAACTTGTGGGGTATCTGGAGGTCTTGTTCTTCAGTCAGCGCTCCTCTTTTCCAGTTACTTGCTCCTTTCAGTGGGCAAATCAACTGGGGGACATGAAACCACACAGCTTTAGATCTCTTTCTTTTATTTCTCTTTTTAAAAGTAAAATGCTAAAAGAGAGCTGTGGTCACAGAAAAAAAAATAATTTCTCTACTAAAACAAGGGAATGAAAACATCTGCATGAAGAGAAAACACTGAAAGTAGAGAACTGTGTTATTCTTTGGAGGGAATGATGGGATTAAGGTTTAAAAAAACTTTTTTCTTTTTAAGGCATCCAGTTTTTACAGGTCTCAGTTACTTCAGGGATCAGACATTTAAAAGATATTTTCTTGATCTGACTCTTTTGCAGGACCTAAGTGTTTTGAAAGACTTCCTGCACATACATGCCAGTTATTTGATCTGATCATTGTTTTAATAAAACTATTATTTAACTAACCACGAGTTAATTTCTTTGGCCCTTTGGGAGCCAGCCACAAATAGTAGCAAGTTATTGTGTAACCTGGCTAAAGCTGAGCTCCTTGTCTTCCTTGCCAACTCCCACCATTGACAAAACCACTTACAAATGGATTTTTTTCTTAATGGAGTTAGACTATTACGAAAAAAAAAAATCTTGTGAGATCCTTAAAAGTTGTCTTCGTGTAACCTTTTTCTAATTCCTTTTAATCTGATTTTTTTTTCTGCCTCAGGATGTAAGTAGATGCTCTGTAGGGACAGAGGAGATTGTCTAAGATGTGTTGTGTGGAACGACTGGCACAGAGAAACACTAACCATAACTGGAGTGTGCCTGGCCTCTACTTCAGTGAGAAGATATTAGAAAGCTCAATGAAATTTTTTCCTTCCAGTAACCTCTAAATTGGGATAACTTTCAAGGAATTTTCCAAGAGGGGGAAAAAATTACTCAAAATGAAAGGATGTTTATTTAAAGTATTCTGGAAAATTTCAGAATTTTGGTTCAGGAGCGGGTAATTTTATTTTCACCGTGACATGAAGTGTTCCAAAACTTCCTTCTCTGTTCCTAATGAAACTTTGAAACCAAAAAGATGACTGTGCAGATAAGCCAGTGAGAGAAAAGCAATGTTTACTGGGAATGACTGTGTGAGGCTATTAAGTTCCACAGTGATGTGTTAGTAAAATATGCGCAACGTACAAAAGAGGCTGTATTTGTAGCAAACACGTTCCCCTGCACACAAGCATTAGCTCTGGTGTTTACTGCTCACTGAGTCAGAAGGATTGTAGGCTACAACTCGATTTCATAGGGACATCATAGCTGTTGCTCCAGTGACCTATTCTGGCTTAGATTCTTAGTCTAAATTCAAAATAAACTAATTGTTTCCAAAAAGATGAGACAGATGTTGTGTGGTCTGAGAGTGTGTAGTGTAACACAGGAAACTGTGGCTTTGTTTT
The DNA here is from genome assembly GCA_013399875.1 of Gymnorhina tibicen. Taxonomy (NCBI): domain Eukaryota; kingdom Metazoa; phylum Chordata; class Aves; order Passeriformes; family Artamidae; genus Gymnorhina; species Gymnorhina tibicen. The sequence goes on along the minus strand of VXAZ01000373.1, from coordinate 436,883 downwards.
AAGGAGGACAAGGTGTGCAGAGTCACCAAGACCCCTTGTGAAACAGCCTTGCACTTGAGTACAAGCAAGTGCAAATGGATGCACCTGGGAAAGAGAAGTGCTGGGCCAGGATGATGAAAGGGGGCTTGGGGTGGGAGAAGGAGTCTGGAGGACAAGGATTTCAGATCAGCAGGCAACTGACTTCAGAGGCCTTCCTAGGCTGGTGTCATGGCCAAAAGGATTAAGGTAGCCTTTGAATATAAAAAACAGGTAGGAGCAGTAAACAGAGGCTTAAGTCTTGTTTTCACCTGGGTGAAGAGTGCTTTAGTGGTGCAGACCATATGGAATGGGATGTCTTCTACTGCAACTCACATCTAAAGAGATTTGAAAAACAGGACAGGGCAGAGAAGACCAAGAAAAGACCTGTTGGGATGGGGAAGTGGGAAATACTTGGGAAAGATTTTTTCGTATTTCTCTGTGGTTGAAGTAATCTGGTAATCAAAAATTTTCAGAACAGTGCTGAAGTCTTCATCTCCAGAGATGGCCAAATGAAGACCGAGAGGTACTGCTTCTTTGTTACTAGCTGTTTCCCAGACATATTTTGCTGTTGAACAGAGCATTTAAGCTTAGTCCAGTGACAACAGAGAAAACCTTCTCAGTCTTTTCTACAAAATGCCATTTGTAATAAATATTTTTGGCTTAAAAATATATCAGCTCTAGAGATGGAGCTGGTAAATTTATTTAGGCTAGCATTTTCAGGAGGCATCTTTTGCAAAAGTGGCCTGGAAGTATTTTCAAATAATGGCACGAATAAGGCATTTACTGGCCTTGCAGCTATCTCAGTCAGACACTGGAGAAAAGGAGTTTTCTGTTGCCATTTGTCAAAGCTAGGCAGACCTGCCTGGTTCTATGAAGTAGATGAAGCTGATCAAGGAAATGCGAAAGAGCAATGCTAAATAACTTGTCCCAATACTACTGGGCTTTAGGTAAACCATAAACATTCCCTGGAATGGCTTATAAGCAGGCAAATGAAAGAAAAACAATTTAAGTGTGATAAAACTGCTGACATGAATACTGTTCAGGTGAACCACCTAGGACATATTTACAAACAGAAGCCAGCACCTATTTAACTTTATCGCAGGAGAATGAAGCTGTTCACACAAGATGCTTTGCAAGTATAGAAGGTCTAATTCACTTACAGACTCTCCTGCCTGACAGCTGTCCTTGACAAAAAAACCTGTTTTTCCAAATCAGCTGAAGAAGTTCTGCCTCCATGAACATTTTTGTTGAGCCTCAGTTGGGAGGGAGATTTTGAGAGCATCACTGCCTCTGCACACTGTTGTCTGGGGCCACTGCAGGTGCTGGGAAGGATCTGTGCCACTGGATCTCCTCTCATCAGTGTCCCTGAAAGCTTTGTTTGGATTGAGAGGCAAAAGTAAGAGGTTTTTGAGAGAGAGAGATAGTCTTTGTGAGAAGAAAGGAGCCAACCTTGCTGTAACTCTACTTGAGGGCTGCTTGGGGGACCTGAAGCCTTTCCAGGTTTAGTATCACTTTTAGGTACTGCTTCTTTGTTACAGAAGTACTGAGAACAAAGTAGGAATGAAGATGTCCTGTCTAGGTCCTTCAGCTCTAAGGAGAAGGCCCAGCACAGTGACAATGTCTGTAAGTTTTCTCTCTTAACAGGGTAGAGCTGCTGCCTGAGTTTCCCACTCTGACAGAGCAGTGGTATTTTGCTTTGCAGCAGATTTCTATGTCCTGCTCTAACCTTCAAGCGAGGCTGCTTCCCCTGAGAGTGCATAGCTCCGGGTCACACCAAGCAACTCCCTACACTGGGAAGCATGATTCTGTGTTAGCACTGTTTCTCTTGCAGGTAGCCTGATGGATGGGGGTAGAAATTAGAGCCCTGTTTCCTGTAAGTGTATGTTGTTTCCCTGGGTGAAGATCTAGAGTAGCTTCACTGCTGATGGGGAATGAGTCGACAGCTAATATTCAGGTAAATGGGTTTGTCTCAGGATGCTTTCCTCTGAAAAAGGGCAGGATAATGAACACGTACACAGTGGCCCATACACATTGCTTTCTGCACCCATTGCTCTGATGTTACTATTCTATTTCTGTTCAGATGAACAACCAAGAATCCACCATCCTTTTAGGTATCGTGAAAAGTTAAAAACAGCAAAAGGATGGTCTCCTTGATATACAGCTAATTATTCCTCAGGGACAGGAATGACTGATGGGTGAAGTTAAGAATAAAAGGGCAAGCACATTTTAGACAATGAAGATACTAATTTGTGTAATTCAAGAGAGCTGGGTTGTTTTCTTGGTTTTGGTCCTCCTTACCTCTGTTCATCAATTCATTATTTTTTGTGTTCTGAGGGGATACAAAACCAGCACCTGGGAGGAGATACACCTTTGGAAAAAAAGCTAGCAATTGAAGTGAATGCAGAATTTGCAAATTTACCTACCGTAAAGAATAAACTGTACTGGTGCACTGGAACACATTTGGCCATGGAGGATAATTAGAAGCCTTCAGGAATGGGTATAGAGAAATACACCCAGTAAATTATCCCACCATGGGGTAGTGAAATGACATGTATGATTTCTAGGGGTCTTCTGAAGGTCTATTCCTTCCCTGCTAATAGCAGAGTCACCCAGTGATCTTCTCAGTACCTGAAAATCTGGACCTAAGGCAATGAAGTGGCCTTTTTCTTTTAATCTTTACATCTTCTGTCCTCACAGTAAAGCATTTTGTTCTTGCAGACTTTATTTCCTCATCTATACAATGGGGATATTTACAGCAGTTCCCCAAACAGCTTGGGCTAGTGTCCTAGAATAGTGCCAATGTCCCAGTTGTGCAGGGATTAGAGTCCTGCTCACAGGCTGTGACTGCTGCTGACCAAAACAAGGTCAGGGAGGGAGCTCTGGGCTGCTGATTGCTCATGCTGCTCCCCTCTTCACCTCCTCCTGGGCTTCATTTGGGCTCACACCACCCATCTGGGACCCTCTGGGACAAGTCCCTGAGTACAGCCCTGACTTCATTGCCTCTGCTTATCACTCTGTCACTGAACTCATCTTGGGCTTGACTCACAAGTATGTTAATACAGTCCAGCTTTGGTGCAGGCCTGCTGAAGTTACTGATTTGGAGAAACGCAGTGGACAAAATTTTTAACAGGTTGCCTTATCATGCTGGCCAATACTTAGCAGGACAAGTATTTTAAAGCAATTTTTATCTGTGAATGGCTAGCCACAAATAATTCTGACAGTACTATGTTCTGGACTTTTCTTGCTGTCTCTCTAGGGTTGGTGGCATATTCAGTCCAGAAGTTTCTTGTAAGAGATGTTGTACCCTACGCACAATACTAAACTTAGTGGACAGACTGGGGATTATTTGGCCTAACAGTGAAAGCAATGCAGCCAGAGCTGTATAGCTGGTGATTTAAATCTCATGGCTTCATCTGTCCTGGTTGGCTAGTAAAGTTTTGGAGGATTTATACTAAAACTCTCTTTTTCTGTCATTTCCCCCCTTGATTTAATACATTCTGAAACCTGCAAGAGACTGTAGGCAAAATAGTTTTAGCATGACACATTAAGATATACCTAAACATAGTAAAATGTAAATTCTTTTGTGGACAAATACATAAAAATATGTCACAGGTATGTTGAAGGCATTTAAAATATATATGCAATCTGAGATAGTAATTATAAATTGCATATAAACAAAGAGACACTTATTTGCTAACTGCCTGTATATGAGCATCTGTGCAAATTTACAGGTGAAGAAAAGAATATTAATATCAACATGCCTGTGAAGAGAAGATACTAAGGGTGTCATGCCAAAATGTGTTCCATATTTATTAATTTTTATTGTGCTCTATTTGGAAAATAGTAGCTACAATGCACATATTAGGCAGTCTGTCTATAATCCCAATCTGCTGGTGTAACAGTGGATCTGGGTTCATAGGTGGGTTTCTTGCTCAATTCTGCTCCTTTAAAGAGACGTGTCTGGGTAATTCTCCATAATTGCTCTTGGGATTTCAAATACTAAAGTACATGAGTGCTGATACAGTTTGTGTGTGTATGAGTGTCCTGAAGTTATGGTCTTGCATATGGCATGAGAAGAAATGAGAAGAAAATTTGCAGATATGGAAAGGGTATGGGTCAGAATGCAGGAAGAAAGTGAGTTACTGTCTCTCGTCTAACTTAAGCCAGGCTGCTGTGAGCACAAGAGGCTGTATATGCAGATCAAGGTTACCAAGGGACACAGACACCTCTGGCTTAAGTTATTTTCCTTATTAAACTGGCAGTGGAAGAAGTAAGTGATGTAAAATTCTCTAGATCAACTCAAAAGCACCGAAATATCATCCGTGCCCTAGAAAATTAAATTGGTTTATGGTCAGACAATGCCCAGCAGTGTAATCCTGAGACACAAGAGGATTTGGATTGTAAAGTACTCAAATTAAAGGAGTGCTTATATTCTGGGAGTTTGAGTCTTCCTACCACAAGAGGTGTTTGGTTCTGGGATTTTTGTTTGGACCTGCCTGTGCCTCTTACAAAACCAAAACAAGCAAGCTGTCATTTTTACAAAAGCCCAGATGTATTTTTACTTTTTGCAAAGACAGAAAAATATCAGTACTAAGGTATTAAAATATATAGCTACTAAAATGTGTCGCAATTCTTTCTGTTTGTTTCCCCCCCTTTCTACATTTACCTGCTTTTTTGTGCCGCTCAACTTGTTTGCTTGTAAAGTCTTCCTTGGAGCCACATTCGTGCAGACAGACTAAAACATTTTTGACTCTGAATGAATCCCCTGAGGTAAAATTTACTCAGATAATATCTTGGTTACTACCTAACCTGTTTGGGTTATTTTTGAACACTATAAAGCGGTAGCACCGACAAAGGAAAACTCTGCATGGTACATACCAGTAGCAGCTCACTTCAAGTAACTTAACATCTCTGCTTTTGCACAGAACACCTACATCTTGTGGCTCTCTGTTAATGTCAGAAATTAGAAACTGAAATGTTTGGGTGATCCCCCCCAACTCCCCATCCAACACTTCCGTTCCTTTGTGCAAAAGCAAAAAAACATTTCGATTTACCTGATCACAGACATAACTGTTAAAGAATGCCAAGTATACTTAATGGCACAGATGTGAATGAACTGGACAAGCGGTGCTGAGTAATCAGTCTATAACCAGCTGTGATTAGGCACAGGTCCCAAAGCAAAAGCCAGGCTCTGAACAGGCCTGACTTTTCTGCTCCAGATCAAAACCTCATGGCTCTTTGTTTCTACAAAGCATTGAAGCAAGTCCCCAGTTCTTCAATTTGGAAACAAATTCAGATTTGGATTCCAAACCTGTAGCCTAGCTTCATCTCTAATAAAGCTGATGTTCCACAGATTTGGATTTCCAGCCCTTTCTCCAGATGCCTGTTGTAAGACGGATGCTGTTCCAGCGGAGGCTGCCAACCTGGCAGCACTGCTGTTTCTGCTGTGCGTTGCACGTGGGCTGAGAACAGCAGCTCTGCTGACCAGCTCTGCCAGCACTTCCTGTTGGGGGAAAGGGGGGAAAGAGATAAGCAAGGATTTCCTTGCCTGATGGGGAAAATATATTTTTTTACTCTCTGCTGCTGCAAACTTAGGAGAGATCATAAACCAAAATTTATCTACTTAGGGAGTGCAAGACAGGTCCTGAAATGGTGGGAAAGTTTTTAAAGGGAAAGCAGGTTAAAAGAAAAGCTATTGGGCATAAGAAAAGACCACGAGGAACAAGTTTGGACACATTAGTCAGGATGAATTGAATTATAGCTATGCAACTCTTAAAAAAAGTAAATTTATATTAAGCTCTACAGACCTATTCCCTAAGAGGAATTTCTGTTGAGCAGGAGATTTTGGGTTGTGTTAGGAAGACTATAAAGCATAGTGTTGTCAGTCTCCTCTGTGGTGCTGAGGCCTTTATCCATCTGCTGGCGGATGAAGAACTCAAGGCCTGGGGAGCTCAAATGAGTTAATGATGTTCATCTGCTGAGTCCTGCTGGGTTTGCAGGGGAGAGCCAGCTTCTCCTGCAGAACTCTCTGAGGCCTCTGCACAGCACCTCTCCTCCTTGGGGTCAGCATGGACACCTTTTCAAACACCAAGCATGTTCTGTTGTGTAAGGATGGTGGTAATGAAGTTTTCAAGGAGAGCTGCTCTTGGCTCTGTGTTTGAACAGTGCTGGCAGGTTCAGGAGAAAATGGCTTGCTCCTGCAGCAAGAGAGGTGAGTAACAACTGGGTGCATGAGTAGTTGCATGCAATGGCAGGAGCTGGCCTGGCCAGGTGTGAAGGCTTGTCAGCTGGGAAGAAGTTGGGCTTTCACTTTTTGGCGAGTTTTTTAAAAAATAGGGGTTTGATCCTACTCTTGACTCAAGTACTTTTTAACTTCCATTGATTTAAAGGCTGGAGAGGCAGCACAATGTATGTAAGGATTTAGAGTCAGCTTCAATTTCCTTTCTTTTTCATTGTATAAGGACTTTCTCAAGTAAAATCATGGAACAATTTGCACAGTAAGAAGCTGTTCCTCCAATAAGTTGCTGGCAAAGCTAGGGTAAACTCTACAATTTTGAATATGAAAAGAAACCTCCAAGGATGAAGTCTGCTAAGAGAAATTCAGAGAAAATTCTAGCCCAGAGCATTTTTAAAAGCTGCTTTATCTATCAAAGCCTGTAAGCAGTAATCCTTCCTGGACCGATGCTAGTGCTAGTTTTAAACTCTTGGCTATATCTGTTCCCTATCAAATGTAAATAATTTTTTTTCTTCTTATATATAGGTTCTTTTGCAAAAATTCTGTGCTTGTCTCCCCTCCAATTCTAAAGTTTCTTTTATTTTTCTTCTCAGGAGTCTAGATTAGAAGGACCAGAACCCACTTTCAGGACTGGAATGCTCTTAGGATTATTTCAGGGATTCAGAGAATTGTCAGAGTTCAAACTGTTCCTACTTACTAATCTCTGTGTGAATTTAGGGAGTTAAATTTAGGTGCCCATCATGAAATATGGGGGTCAGCACTAGCCAACAGGGTAATGACACCAATTTTTCAGGCAAACTCAAGCTCTCTGAAGTTTCACAGAAGGTCTTGTTGAAGGTCTACAATGTGATCCAGAGCAGAAAAGTTAATTTTAAAAAAACCTATTTCAGTTGATAAAGTGCTTGGTGTAAATACCAAACTATTGTAATTTGCTGAACAATTAAGCTCTAGTTCTGTGAAGCAAGTGTGTTAAATGACTTTAGTAAGTGCTTACACTCCTTGCTTGTGTCTGTTACTCAGTCAAGTCCTCCTGCTTGTTTTGTGTGCTGAAGCTGTGAATGCCCAATTCAGCAGATACCCTGACAATCTGTGTGTTCATGCCTTGCTTACTAATCAAAATGGGCTGTTTTATTTAAAGCTGAATTAAATTGTATCAGTTTTGTTTATGCTTTCAGGAGCAGTCTGAGATACGTGCAGAGTGCGTTACAGACATTGACGTACTCCGTGTTTTTCTGTTCTTTTATTATTTCTATCTACCTAGATAAATTCAGGGTAAACTTCTCCTCCCTCTTGAGGAACTTGGGCAGTTCCTCAGATTACTGCGCCTTGCTTTAGCTGGGTGTGCCTTTAGTTTTTAATTAACGCTGTTAAATAAACAAAACAACCAACAAACAATTCCCAAAGGGAAGTAAACCACAAGAATGATGTTGAAATGCTCATAAAAGCCGAACCCCGAGTCTCAGGAGATGCAACGTTATGGCCATGGCTCTGCCCTTGACTTGTCCTTTGGCTCTAAGAAAGAGGTGTTTGTTCCTGAGCAAAGGGGGAAAGGTGGTGTAAGTTTCAGTGAAGGAAGCAGCAAGAGCTGCTTGATGCTGGTTCAGGTACAGATTGTGACTGCCCTCCCAAAATCTGCATGTGGGCATTGGCCTCTTTTTCTCTGTTTCTCATCTGGCAAAAGGAAATACTGCTACAAAATTCCTGTAGGAAATACTTCAAAACATCGATGTTCTTAATTTCTGTGTTTTGGGAGGAACAGCAAAGTGTTCTCCCTGCCTTCTCCCCTCGCCCCTCTGCAGTGTCAGGGTAGGAGGCAATGCAGTGAGCAGGTGTCATGTTGAAAACAGCCAAGGAGAAGTGACTTCTCAGGCTCCCATTTCTCTACAGGTGGATCTGTGCCTCCCACCAGTCCCCCAAGGAAGAAGTTCCCTAGGCTGAACTTGGGGTGTCTTATGCCCAGGGTGGGAATAAATCCCGCTGATAACCTGAGTTTTGGTTGCTATTAGGTGCACTAAAATAGTGCATCAGACCTGAGCACTTCTGGGGCTTGGTGGCTAAATCCTGGAATAAAGCGGTAGGCTAAAGTTTCCAACTTAATTGCATTTAATTGGTCTAACTTAAAAACTTAAACATGTTGCTAGGATGGATTTTCCTTTGTTTAGCTTCTTTTGGTGTGGCTTAACAAATTTTAACCATCTAAAACTGACTCTTGGTTGGAGGGACCATAGGTGGTAGAGCACATATCCTTCGGTGGAATAATGAAGTGTTTACATTATGCAGTCCTATTGTGAGATCAATCAGGCTACAAGGCTGGATATATAAACAGAATCTGCAGGTGGTCCCTGCATCTCCTTGCCCAGAAGACATGCTTTAATCCTCAGGAAGTAGGCAGAGTAGAGGTTCCAGGAGGCAGCCAGCCCAAGCAAAATAAAAGAACAAAACCAGCCTGAACAATGCAACGCATGTCAAGCTCACAGCGCAATCACTGCAAACAGCAGCTGACGGGAAACTTCACGACAATTCACCCATCAGCTAAAATTGCCAGACTCAGGATCCTGCGATTAATGAGCATCTTAGACAGCACAAGCATGAATGTAAGGCAGAAAGGGTGGGTAATGCATCTCATGTGGCCCCCAACTGGTTTGCTCTGTTACCAGCTATTTCTTCCTGAGCAAGTTCTCTTGCGGGAAATCTCTTTTTCTGTGTTTTTGCATTTGCTCTGTTTTTCTCAGCTGCTATAGCCCCTAAGTATTTCTGCTCCTTGATGATGCAAGGAGAATGCTAATTATTGAGTTACTTGGGCTGCAGGGTGGGAGGCAAATGGAAGAATTGAGCATCCATACATGTTAGTGCCTTTGGTGTGGGGATTGTACCTAACAACTCTCTGGCACGTGAGCACTCAAGGGGTGTGAGCAAAAAATGTATAGCCCAAGCTTGTTCAAAAAGAGATATAAATGAATGACCTCTGAAAAAGTTTGTAACAATGCCCTTCTAGGGCTTGGTGGAATGGAGGAAAGTTTTGCTGGAGCAAGGGCAGAAGGGTCTGACTCAGTAAAAAGAGGTAGAAGAAGATTTTGAGAGCACGGAATAATGAAAGAAGTAAATGTCAGTTCAGAGGAAAAATAGTAACACTAAAAAAACCCTAAACCCACATAGTTGAGTTCGCTTAAATGTAGTTTGCTATAGGGTTGTTTTAATTGGATTTGTGAAGCAGGGAAATGCCAACTGGGATGTTTTGCAGCAAAAAATAAATAGTTTTCAAGCTGAAACATGGCACATAATGGAACAGAGTTGTCCACATGGGTGCATTCTCTTCCTCTTTTTGAAGAGAGCACCTAAATCAGTTGAGTCAGAAACTAGTGAAGAGTAAAGCTCAAGATGTCTGGAACTCTCCCGTCTCTTTAGATTCTTATCTGAAGTGTATTTAAGCCTTTGGAAAAGGCTTGCAACCTCATGAGATCTTGTTTCTTCCCCACCCCCCAAGTGTTCACACATTTCCTGATTATGAAACAGCCAGTCATCCCTCAAGAATGGGTGGGTGGTGGGAGATGGGGACAGCTTTATTTAGTTATTTATATATTTTAGCAACTTTGCATTTCATCCTGTCCAAAAGCAGGAGTCAGGCATTTACCGTGTGTGAAAAAGGGGAAAAACGTAAGTCAGCTCCTTTGCTGCTAAGCTACTCCAGGTGAAATTACCTGGGAAGAGGTGGGCAGCTTTTCTGTTTGCGAAACAAGTCCGTCTCAGCTGCGTGCGGGTGACCTTTTTACGGGCACAGAGAAGAGATGTTGCCCATACACCCAGCAAGATCAAACTTGCCTGATTCCCGAGGCAGGATTTTTGTTGACAAAATGAAGAATACCAAGCTCTACATCAAGACTTATTTCCACTTTCAGCTACTCTTGGATCTCTATGTCTAGCTCCTGTTTTTGTATGTCTCCCTCCCTGCCTCAGTTTTTTTGTATGCAGGACAAGAAGCACGATTGGAAGGTAATTTCAGTGCAAAGTCTGTCCCCTCTTTCAGGGCAGCTTTACATTTCTTCTCCTATGCTAACTTATTATCACATTTAGCTATCACATAAAATTTGTTCTCTTCAAGCCACTTTACAGGTTTAAAACCAGTGATCTCATTTATTTCTACATCATATATATTTGGATTTGCATCATTACTTAGAACTTAGGGAAACCTTGCATAGATTAATCTGTAAATAACAGGCATAATTTTGTTATTGGTGGTGGTGTTTAGGTTTTTTGCGGGGTTTTGGTTCTTTTTTTGATGTGTAAATTCTTGTCCTTGCTATTTATTTACTTATAGGAGCAGTTACAGCATCTGAACAACACTAGGCCAAAATCTCTATAGGACAAATCTTGAAGACATTTTCTGTATTGTTTGTGACCTCCTGCTCTAATCCTACAGGTCTGTGTGAAATTTCTTCTTTTTGAGCCATTTTGAAGAGACAGTAAAATTAAGAGACTGTAAAGTTAAGTTAATGCCCTTTCTTTATGAAGATTTTTTTCCTTTTTTTGTTCTGCTGATCATGGAGACTGTATGTCACCTATGTAAAAACTGGTATTAATGTCATAGCCTATACTGAGGCTTGGTTTCAGTTAAATTAAGCATTTCTGTTATCCATTCTGACCAAAAAGGGAACTGTGTCTGATGAACAGGGTCTCTCAAAACAGTGGCTTTACGGGCATGTCTAAAAATTATCAACCTTAAGAAACTGTCTAATCATCTCTAGAAGACTGTCCCTGTTGCTCACGCTTCTCTCAAGAGAATTTGTACACAGTTCTTGCATAGTTTACGCTTGACTTTTTGTTCCTGGTTGTCCCAGAGCTGCTCAGTTGTTGTTTTTCTGATACAGAAGTTCTTTGATGTGTTTGGACTTAATCCATCAGTGGTGACATGAGACTATATTCTCCTGAGCTAGTGATGTGAACATCATGTACGTGCAGACACTTACAAAAATGACAGCAGATTATTAACTGAGATCCTATCTTACCATCTGCCCTTCCCATTCCTTGTGGAGTAAGCCCTGAAGGAAGAGGAAGTGGTAGATTTAGGGATTTTATAGAATGAGTTGCACAGAGACATTGTGCATATCAGTGCTTGGAGGAAAGTGACAAGGGGCTGGCAGGGGAAGTGTACAAAAAGGTTTTCATGGAATTGACAGCATAAACTTAATTTGTCATGGATTTTCCAAGTTAAGGGTCAAGGCAAGCAGGTTGTGTGTGCCAGATGAGGAGGGTTAGGTGATCCTGCCATGGGTAAAGTTGAGAAAGTGACCAAAGCAACTGTTCTGACAGATGTGGAGTGCAGACTGAGACAGGAGCAAAGCTAGGCTGGGTCACACAGACGATGGAGTACTTTCCAAAACATGGATTTATGAAGGTTAGGCTTGGGAGGCTGCCAGGGTACAGACTAAACAGAATGAGGCGTCCTGTGGCCATGATGTGATTGGACTGTGAAGCACAAAACTTTCAGCAGGGGAATCTGAATAAAAGGAATAAGGCCATCGGAATGTTAAATTGGACACCTGGAAACAGTGCTGGCACTGGTTTGCTTTTTGCAAGAGCTCAGAAATTATGATTTAGCCTTAGAAAACTAAAACCAGAGACAATGTACAATAAACCACTTTTCTGAACTGCCGAATTAAGTCTGATGTTTAAATAGCTTCACTTATGAACATCAGTGTAATTTGGAAAATTTTATTTTGCTTACTTCTTTTCTATTCCTTAACCATTGAATTCTGAAGATTCTTGGCTTGTCTTAGATTAAGTCATCTGAAAACAGAGGCATCACTCATCCCTTCCTCTTCTTCATGCCCTCCTGCTTTCATCTTAATTAAGAGACAGAGCAGATAGGCTTTATTTCACACTATCTTCCACAGCAAGCAACCACAGCAAAGCCATGCTAGCGTGAAGAGGGTATATTTGTTTTAGCAACATTTTCATGCTTATGTATTTCTGTCATTCACTTAAAAAAGATTGGGGTATCTCAGATCATGAGGAGCTACTTAACCCAAAAGACTACATGCAGCCCCCGGGTTTGCAAGGTCTCTAAACCGCAGATTTCCAAAATCCAGAAGGATAACAAGTAGGGTGTATGTTGCTGTATGTTTGCCTTGTTCTTACATTCTTTCACAAATAACTGCCACTGGCTATGAGATGCAGAGCTCTGATATCCTATGCTATCAGATAGAAGATAGCAGCTGAATGTCATACAGCTTTTTTTCCCCATCTGTGTACAGCTAATCCAAACACACCTGACCACGGAAGCATGTTAAGTAACATAACACGTTTTTTTCAGAACAGTTCACTGAGGGAATCCTCAAATTCTTCCCAACTCCTGTGTATCATGGAGAAAAAGGATATAACAGTAGCAGATGCGGGTAATTTTGGTCTTAGCAGTTAGCCCCCTTCTCCTCCCAAGCAACAAAATGCTTCTTTCTAAGGCAAGATCATTCAGCAAGGCTTGCAGGTGCCATTTAGCTGCCCACGCAGAGGAGGGAAAGAAGCCGGTGTTCCTTGGAATGGTGATCCATGTGAGGAAGGGCATACCTAATGTAGCAGGATGGTCCTGCAGCTTGGAAGTACCACCATGCAATGGAAGGTCCCCTTTCTAGTTTTTGGTGGAGAAACACGTTTGGGCTAAAGACCTCCCTGGGACATATAAATGGGGGCTTATCAGCTGTTGGTAATAGGTTACTGTTACATATATAAACAATTCATGAGGAAAAATGGTGAGGATTTGCCACCACGTCCTACAGGTGTGGAAACACAGACACATGGAACCGAAACGGCTAACATGAGAGCATAGAACATATAAATGATGGAGCTCAGCTTCTCCTCTAGAGCAGCTGGCAAACCCCAAGTAAGTAGAGAACTTTCAGTATGCAGAGAGCCGGAAACACCTATTGCTATTTGACCCATAATCAGTTTACTATTTTCTGCTTCTCAGTCAGACTGTTTATTTGTTTCAGCTGCTTTTCAGGATGACGAATTGTCTAAGAATGTGCTGGTGTTTAGCAGGAAGAGGGGTTGTCTTATAGCATGCCCAGCTACCTGAGAAGTACTGAAAAGTGAACTGCATCACTGAGCGTGAACCTTACCCAAGGCCTGATGAGCAAAAAGAATTCAAAATCTGAGTAGTGTCTGACCTTGCATCTGTAGGTGTCGCCTGTTGTATGACTGCATTGAAAGGGATCGCCATGAAATTAAATAAAGCCTGGTAACAGGGCTGGCTCAAGGAATTATCCTATCTGTCCTGGTCCATAATTTTTAGAGTCTTCCTCACACTGATAATTTTAACTCTTGTAATAATTTTGTTACCTAAATGATGGCTACTTGGGCAATGAGAAACATAAAGAAAAATTATTACTTGTGTAGAGAGATGTGAGTCAGGCTCTGTAAGTACAGTAAGATCTCTTTATATGTAAGTAGGTATTATGAATTGGAATACAGAAACTAATTCTCCCAACAAAACTCTCTTGCTGAAGAACCAGGAAGAGAATATATAAACAAACTTTTAGGTACAACCACTTAGATTAATGACTTCTGACTTCTCTGCTTTTCAGTCATACTGTGCTAATGCCCTTTTTGCTTTGAGACTACGTATGTTTAGGGGAAGGTGCTATGACTTTATTAGGAGTGGAGGCCTGTGATCAGAACAGGAGATGTCACTTAGAGTCACCACAACATAAAAGCACTGCTGCATCTGCTATGAAATGAAAATAGACTCCCAGTGGTTTCTGTTCTTGTCACTTCTGATTACAGCAGACTTGAAGTCCTTTTCCATTTTACAGGGAAAAGATTCTCCAGTGCAGAAGGTTATAATGGCTTCAGGGTATGTTGTATTAACTTTCTTCGATCATTCTCCCTGTAAACGGAGATGCCAAGTCAGCCTTAATCGTGAGATGTACCTGGTTTGTCTCCACCTCCTTCAGCCCCTCCAGAGCACCCACAGAGCATGTAGGAACAACCCAATGTTCTGTGTTTTCTTTGCCTTTAGATTGTGCCTGGTGTCAGGTCAGAAACAGGAGGGATGACCCTTGGGAAAGGGTCCTCTGCCCAGACCCAGACAGCATAGCATTGAATGCTCTCCTCCTGCTTGGGACATGCTGTTCAGGAGGGAGTCCTGCCCAAGACTCTCAGCACGGGATTCCCCTCAGCTGACCTGGAGTCAGTGGCATCCAGAAAGGGTGCAAGATCTGGGTAAATTTAGCTGTGGAAACTTGGAGACCATTAGTGTTACTTCTGGCTTTGCGACTTTGAAATGCAGGCTGTACTTAGGGCAGTGGAGTGACCAGGAAATTTTGGTGATCTCCCCCTTTTTCAAAGAAAGTGCCTGTCCAACAGAATAGTGATTTTCTCCAAGTTTTCCTCTAAATTAAAAAGGAAGGAGAAAGGAGGCTTCTTCCTACAAATCTTCTTTCAAATGCTGGAGAAAAACAGATAAATATAACTTAGTTCAAAGAGGAGGTGAAAGATAACATATTTCAAAAGTAGTTTCACTTGCCAGCCTGTGGTCATTACAGGCAGGTCAGTGCCAGTGGGGGTACTCCTGCCACTTTAAAGTGCTTTGCATCCATACAAATAAGGTCTTGTGTTGCACCAGGTGATATGCTGGCCACCTGTGTCGTGTCCTAGTACAAGAATAGTTGTTATCAGAAATATTTGAAACATTAGCTTTTAGAACAATTGATGATTTCTGGTTCAGACATTAAAGTCTTATTTCCATTACTTCTAGATGGTAAAATTTTCTTAGAAGATCAGCAGAGTCTGAGAGAATAGATAAACAGGTTCACCTGAGTCTAAGGAGTCCACAGGTAAATAAAATGTATGATTTTCAGTAACCAAAGGAGCCAGATGGAGTGATACGGCCAGAATTGGCTCAGGCTACATTCTTGAACATCAAAGTAACAGTTTACAGGACCACTGATTTAAGGTAGTTTTAACGTGAGCTTATAATACATTGTTTGACTCCCAGTTGCTTAAACCTGCTCTACTTTGATATGTGCTTAAAATAATGTGAAAATGTCTGATGGTCATTATGATGATTTGCAACAACCTTGAACTATTGAGAATAGAGTATATGGAAAATGTGCAGTTTTTCTCTTGGTACTGCTTCATCTTTTTCTGGTGTAACTATATTTTGTACTGTTTTCATCCTATTTGTACTCTGGCTCACTCTGGCAGTAAGAAACATAAAAAAAAAAAAAATACATAATAAATTAAAACCAACAATTTTTTAAATGCACAGCTGTGACTAGAATCATTAGATTACGCTGTTCTTTAGGCCCCATTTGTTCCATTAGGAGTGTATTTTAGTGTACACCAAATAAGGCGTTCTACTGTGTCATAGCCTACATGGATGGGAAGAAACAAGAAACTCACAAGATCTATCTGGTGTTTTTTATAAGCAGGAACAGGTGTGCAGAAGCCCTTTTACAGATGTTGTGAACTTTGTCAAGCTTCCTTCACGTGTTCTGCCTGGGCTCAGGTTAATGTTCATGGCTGCTACCATTTAAGTATGAAGCAGTTCTTCTCTGTCCAGTAGATCAATCCATTAAATATGAATTAGAGAATGCTTCAAGATAAGAGTTATGGAAACACCATGAATTTATTTCTGACTTGAGCTGAATAAAAAAAGTGAAGGCCCGGTTTAAAAATGGAGTAAAGCAAAAGCTAGCTATTCACATTAAAATCAAACACACATCCCTCAAACCCTAACAAAAAAACCACCCACGGATGTGCTGTGATTAAAAGAACATTTGTTACCAATTCTTTAGGTCTTAGTCTTGGGGATTAGAGAAGGTTGTTAGACTGTGTAAACTCACTGAGATCACCACAGATTTTTAGATAAAGTTCTCAGATCCTTAATACTGAATTAGGATTAAAAAAAAACAAATAAAAAAACCAAGATACCACCTTTCCTTTCCTCTGTCTGTACTTCAAATATCTGCTAATTACAGGAAATAAAATCACCTGTTTTTCTCATAGGCAAACTGGGTGTGGATTTTTCCAGATCGATCCTTGCTCTCTTGGCCACCAGCCAGGGTGGGGAGCATGCTTACTGCTTCACAGCACCCCAAGCTTAGAGCTGTGTTAAGAACTTTTAATGAATGTTTAATGAATGCAATGAATGTAATGTGCGTAGCCTCTCCCAGTCTGAAGAGGATTGCTGTTGAGAGAAATCTCTACGTGAGCTGAATACTCCTTTGTACTCATAAGCATGATCTGCTCACCTTCTTTCAATCTATGTAAATGTGAAGTTGGACGTGCTATGTTGTTCTATAAAATTGATTTTGGATTGTCACATGTTGCCTCAGAATGACTAAGCCTCTGAAACAAATTATGCAAGTGTAACTTAATGCAATGCCACTGACAGAACTGCACTGATCTATACCTGCACTGCTAAGGCCTTAAGTCATTTTTTCCCCTTGTTTTTTAAAGATGATTAAGCTTCTAGCCTCCTCTTCAGATAGATATGCATGAAATTACCTTTAAAACATTAGATTATAAGGACTTGAGAAATCAGTTTAACAGTAGAGCAGTGTGAAATTTCCATTATAAGGGAGAAAATGTAAACATTTTATAGCTATTTTCATTACACAGATAGGTGTGGTTCTTATATTGCTGTTTCCCTGTGGGGGGAGGAAAAAGCTGCATAAGATTTTTAACTACAGAAATATGAACATCTGCAGTGAAATCAGTTGAGAGATTTGAAATCCATTTTTTTCTTTTATCTTTAAACAAAGCAATTAAATTAAACACATGTACATTAATAAAAAGCTAAAGTTACAATTATGATCATGAGAGTCTTTGAAATCAGTGGCAGAATTCCCATTCTGTAATGATGAAAGGCAACACTCAGGATAAAAAGTAGCAACAGGCGACTTGGCAAAAATCTCTGTTTTCCTCTTGGGACTCTGAGGGGAAGCAGCCTGAAAGTGTTATCACTCTACAGCAATGATGGATAAAAGGCACGCTTATGCTTGCAATAATATGATGACTGATTTTTCTTTTGGAAGTGTGGTCTTAGAGAAAACTGTTCCTTATTACTGCCCCTTCTTCCCCCCATTCCTTCCACCCTGGCTTTTGGGCTGGGTTTGGGGTCTTTTTTTCTTCTTGTTTTCCCTCCATGAAAGATGTTCTGTATTTAATTTTTTTTAGAACTGTTGTAGTTGTTGAGAAGTTGATTGTTCTTTGGGAATTTGTAGCTTGTGAGATTCACAATCTTGTTCTCTTGGATGGATCAGCCACTTTTGTCATTGCACAGAGTGCCATCTCCATACCCAAGACCTAGTCTCATTGGGAAGCTTGATCAGGGCTACGGAAAAGAGATGGGAACAGTTTTCTGGCTTTCTAAAATACAAGGATTGAATCTGCTCCTAGAGGTAGCCCTTTGTGCTAACTAGAGAGGGAGCCTGAACAGCTGGTTTAACCCAGACATCTTTTAAATAGCTAAAGCCAGGTGAGATGAGTCTCACTATTAACCTCGGTATCTGTCCCTGTATTCCAGAGGGAATCCATTTAGTTGAAAAGCAGACAGCTACAGAGTGGGGAATGCAGTGGCTTGAGTCATGGGACATCTTCTGATCAGCAGATGTTTCCATACTGAGATTTCATGTAGGTTTCTTGGGAAGAACCTTCACTAAGATTGTAGCCAGACTGATGATGCAGAGGGGAATATGGATAAAAGTGACACAGCACTGGATTTCTTGGCTTACTGCCCAGGGAAGAGCCTCAGTAGCAGCCCTTTTTTTGTGGTGTTTGGGTGAGTCAAACTAGGCCAGTTTGATTTATTATTTGTTGCAAATTAACATCTACTCTGTGGTACCACCTTAAGGTCTGACCAGGTCAGGAACTCAGTGTGCTAATCGTAAACATAAAGCAAATGACTTTCCTTGGTTCAAAGTCTCATTAGACATTTTCAACAAATTCTTTCTTTGTGTTCCAGCTCTCCAGTGAGTGTTTACTGGCAGGGATGTTTAGGAAAGCTGTGAGTGTTTAGCACAGATGACGAATGCAGAACCATAAGTATTCCCACCAGAAGCCAACCTCTAGGAGTTAATTCATCAGGGAAGAGAAGCATAACATTCCAGATGACCTGTATATATAGCTTGAATTACAAATACCAGCTAGTTACAGCAAATTGTTCACATGCTCTGCCTGAACAGGGCAGGGAATACCCAGATGTAAACCACAGCCTGTTTGTGGGCAGACCAGGGTAAGAGGTATAACCTAATCTAAATTTTTCCTCTTTTTATCACTTGATTATTCATTCATCCTAGATCAAAAAGGGAGAATGGCTAGGCTTCAGTGCCCTTGGGTACTTGTTACTGGCTTTTTAGCATTAAAAGACACAAAGAAACTGGGCAATAAATGATAAAAACCTTAAGACCACAACTTGCTTTCTGTTTCCCTGTCCAGGGAAGACAGTGAAACTTTTTGGGCATTAGACAGAATATAACCCAAGGATTCTGGTAATTGTGGCAGAGCAATCGTTGAGGAAACCCTTGAGTTTTCTGAACTCCAGGGTCAGGAAGGTAAAAGTTATGGTGAAGTTTTGTGGTTGCAGAACATGCTGTGTTTGATGTGCTGTCTAGGAGAGTGGGAGCAGTGATAGAGATAGATACTGCTCTGCAGAGCCTAGTCCCTGAGCTTCCACCCACTTACTTGGGAATTCATGTTCTCAGAAAGAAGTGCAGCATCATATGTAGGTTTCAGGAGAGTATGGTCTTTTAGACAGTTATTATAGATTAGATGCCTTTATATATATATAAATTTATGCATGTATAATTTATGCATATATGCTTGTTTGTCTATTTCCTCTCTCCCTCTCAATCTTACTATACCTTTTCTATGGTGTCTATATTGCAGATCTGGTCTTTGGATTGAGTCTTGATCAGAATTTACAGTTTGGACTTGTAGCCTAATGCCGTTACCCCAGTTTTCCACCAGTCATTTTGTTTTCAGAAAGAGTCATGGTGTATCATAGCTAGAACAGCCACTTGTATGAGATGTGTTTAGTGGAATGCATCTGTGAAGTAGTCCAAGGAGGATAGAATCATTCTATGTTTGTATGAGCTGTCTTTGGTGGAGAGTACATCCGTGGAGTAGTCCAAGGATAATTAATACTAATTTACCACAGACTGAAGTTAATTCTTTTGTGTATATCATAGCTGACCAAATGAAATAGTGTCAATCTGTGTAAGTCCAAAAGATTGTGTTGTAGAGCTTGGAAAGCTATGGAAAAAGTAGAGAAGTTCATGCCTTGAAGAAACCTACAGTATTTCTCTAGCTCTTTCATGCAGTTACAAACACTTCTGTCCTAGATGAATCTAGGCATAATCTATCAGTTTGCATAAAGATTTTAGGTTTTTACAAAGTCTTTAAAATCTCTGCTGCTGAAAATCAGAAGATGGATTTTCTACTAAGGTAGCCAGTGCTAATATTTTTCTTTCTGTGCACGGTGAAATATTGCACTCGTAAACAGTTCATGTTCTTAGGCTGAAGAGTAGTTCCTCCACATGGTCTTGCAGTGTATGCTGTGAAATACTGATGCAACGTGCCTCTGGAGAACATCATAGATGGTTAAGCAAGGGCATTTCAGGCAGTGAATTTGGGTATTTAAATGTCTATTCTTCATTTTCAGTTATGTGATTTTCTCTTTTTGCTCTCAGATACAAAACAGGACCTTTGTACGTGAAGAGTAAATCCATGTACATATTCACACGTGTGTGTATTATCCTTTCTCTTTTACAGAAAGCCAAACTAAAACACAACCTTATTCAAGCAATGATGGGCCAGTTTCTCTGAAAACCTTCGTAAATGTAAACCTTGAAATAAGTATTGGATACATTAGAGAAGTCTCTAATTAGACTTTGAAATTGGAGGCATTGCTGTCTTTTTTTTTTCCCCCAGGACGGAGCAATTGAGTTTGAACTGGTTGTTCAAGGGTTTGAAATCTGGGAATTCAGACTCTTATTCTGCTTTACTGTATGTGTTTACAGTTTTCCTTCTGGTTTGAGTTAATGAGAATGGCATATCACCATCCACAGAACTGTACATTTTAGGGATTAAATCAATAAGAAGGCCCGGTTATTCGCTGTCATTTGAGTTAGTTTTCTATCTCGCCTGTGTTTCTGCCTACCCAGTAGTTTCACACATTGAACCAGCAGTGAAAATAATGCTGCCCTGCAACACTAAGTGGTTGTGCTTTCTGGCACAATGCCACAATGCAAGGTCTGCTCTGACAATTGTGAGTGTTGTAAAGTCAAATGTCATAATAAGCTGCCTAATGCCATGTCCAAGAAGGACTGTACCACTATTTGATTTATTCAACATGACACAAAAAATGGAGGAGTTTTGCATTTAAAGATAATTTTTGCACACTCGTGAAAGAAGAACGGAGATCCGCATCCGCTCGCTGAGAAACCTTGGGGATCATCTGCATGCTTGTGACTCATCCTGCTTGATATTAGACACAGTTTGTTTAAATTGCACAACATCCTGATCCCACCATGTTCCAACCGTTTCCTCATGTTATCCGTCTGGATCTGCTGTCATGCCTCTTCATGTATGCATATTGAACAGTGAAGCCAAGTGACACTAATTGCTAATTCCATCCTCTGGTTTGGCATGTCACTCCTATATTCTGGCTGTGCAAAAAAAAAAATGATGTTAATTTCAGCCCATACTTTGTCAGCATGTTTAATGTTGTGGGTAAGCAGTTTGTGCTAGAACTTGATTTGGAGAAATTGTGTCTTGTTTCCTTGCAGACCAGACACCTGAATATTCTGCTTACCTGCCATATTAAAAAAACTTTTCTCACAGGCAGTAATCATCAGTCTTGATTCTCACTGTGTTCTCAGTACCAGGAGGGATAGGGGCAAGGAGGTACAGCTCAGTGCTGAGCAGGGGCCTGCTGTCAAATCACATGGCAGGCGAGCGTCTAAAACTCAGACCAAGCCAAACCAAATTAAACCCCTGTGTCTAAAATGCCATTGAAGTTTCAGTGCCTGGAATCCATTGCCAAGCTGTGTGGTGAGGGTTTAAATGAGCCGGCCAAAAACTACCCGTAGGTGCACGAGGAACAGTAAGCCCACTGGAACTTGCATGCTTGTGTTCAGCACTGACAAACTCCAGGTCACGTTGGCTCCAGTTGCTAAGGACCTATTTCAATATTCAAGTAGGCCAGTGGGTGTTTTTCTTTCTCTCTACTTTGGAATAGAATCAAGACTTGTGGAAAGCATTTTTCCCGCCCCTCTGAGTTTATGCTAAAAGTGTTACAATAATCCACATGCAATAAAGAAACACTATTGCATGAGAAACTACCCATGAAACAAAGTCTTTGAGGTATTGAAAGTTCATGTTCTTAGGCTGAAGAATCCAGAAAGTACCACTTCTTTTCCTTAGTGTCCACTAGAAGATAATTAGAATTTTAACCATTGAGATCATTGCATTTTCTGTGCTTGTGAGAATACATGTAGCATATCTTTAATAGACATTGTGCTGTCTGTTTTACTATTACTATGTGTAATAGGCAAGTGATCTCTATGTACCGTAATCCTTGACTTAATTGAAATTGTACTCAGATTTTTTTGAGCCACTTTGTGTTTTCTTTTTGCTGTATACTTTGTCAGATGAGCATTCAAAGTTGGAGGTTAATCCTCACTGCATCAGAGAACAGGCATTCTTCAGTCTGCTGCAAATGTTTGGGATCTAAGTCCAGCTCAAACATAAAGTGAAGCCCTCCAAAAGCCATGCAGGTTTTGCCAAAATGATTTTAATTGAAGTCCTCTACTTCTGCATTAAACTGTTCCAGATAGCAAACACAGCAATGTCTCCTTCAGATAACTCAGTCCAAGAGTGAAATTGTTTTCATGCCCAGAAAAAATTCTTGATGTCTGGTCATTAGCATAGTTCGAAGCTGGAGCTGTTCTATAGATACTTAGCATTTGGAGCAGTGCGTGGAACCAGTTGGGGATGAGAACGCAGTGTACTTATAAAAAAAAAGAAAAATCTTTTTCTTAAGCAAATGATAAGTTAATTACTGGGAATTTCTTTCTCAAATCCCAAGTGTTTGTTGGTGGGTTTTTTTCTTTCTTATTAAAATTACAGCCTCTTTAAATATCAGTACCAAAATGTTCATTAAAATGTTCATATCAGTGAAATTTCTGACTCAAATGTCTGTTATTTGTGTTTGGATGAGCAGTTCTTGGCTAACTAAAAGGCATCTGTAGGCTGCTACAATTTGTTTTAAAGTTACTTGCTTGATAGAGCGAGCTGATTAGTATTTTCCTTGCTAGGGCCATTCTTAATTTTCTTTGCTGTTATATAAATGCAATACTGCTAATGCATTTGCGTAATATGAATTGTATGTTGCACTGGAACAGATAAACGTGCAATGTGTAACTGTAATGATATCCAGCTTCTCTTTGGATTGACTATTTGAACAATAAAATAGATTTCCTCTTCACTGGCTTCACCTCGGTGAACCTGAGGTGGATTACAAGGCTGATGGTGAAAATGATGGCAATATTGAGGTCAACAACATTGGTTAATTAATTGGGTGGAAAAAATCTGACAGTTGGAAAATTGGATCCACATGACAGGAGTCTGAGTTTTTATGATGGCCTTCTCAAGAGGTGTCCTGAAGCAGAAGGTCCTTTTGGGGATCTACCTTGCAGGCTGTGGGGCTCCTGTTGTCTCTGTCCCGAATACATATCCAATCCTTCCCTGCCCTTCCTCAGGGAGCCTACAAAGCGCCCAGCAGTTAGGGCAGAGTGGGCTTCCTGAAGACCCTCTTAATCTCTCCCAAGGGTGTGGAAACAGTCTGGCACAGGTGTGGTGGGGCTGAAGCAACAGTGTAAATGCACTGGATAAGGGAACCTCTATCTAGCTGCTGAGTTGGCACTCATTCATCCAGTACTAAAGTATCCCACTTGATACAATGGTTAAAGAGCAGCCTCCTTCCTCCGTGTGGGTCCTGCGTGACCAAGCTGCTGCCAACGTGTGGTGCTGAATACAGATGCATTATCTTGATATACCATTGCCTTTAGGCGAGTGACAGCTGCAGATGTATTTGGCTTGTCTTCAAAAAGATTATCAGGGATTTACTTCATCATAGAATCATTTAGGTTGGAAAACACCTTTAAGATCATGGAGTCCAACCGTTTACCCAGCACTGTCAAGTCCAACACCAAACCATGTCTCTAAGTGCCACATCCACACATCTTTTAAATACCTCCAGAGACTGTGATTCCACCACTTACCTGGGCAGCCTGTTCCAGTGCTTGATAACCCTTTTAGTGAGATTAACAGGGAAATTTATCCATGTGAGGAAAGCATGTTTTGGAATATTTCTCAGTTTGAAGTCTTTGGTCTCTGTTAGTGGTTTGCTGTGTGTTTGTCCCTTCACCATCTCAGTTTCCTATGAAGAGGTTAAAGAAACATTTGCCAGAAGTGGTTTAGGCATTGCTGATCCTGCTTAGATGACCTTTCGGGGTCTATGTCATCCCTGTGCTCTCTAATACTGTGACTTTCCAGGCTTACTCTTATGAGCTTCTAAAAATGTTTGAAGATTAATGGTTAGCAACGAAATTGCTACTTCCACAGAGCATTAAAGCAGCTGTGAATACAATAGGATTGAAAATTGCCACCAACTTAGTGTATATTGAATTTAGAGAAAGTAAATTGCTTCTTGTGAACTTTACTGCCATGTAATTGTCTAAGAACTTTTAAAGAATGCCTCCTGAGAATGTAGAGTTGAGTTTTTTTCCTTTTTCTGTGAGCTAAACTAAAACTTCTAGATAAATTGCACAATACTAGTTATATAAGGCAACAAATCCCCCTATTTTTCATGAATTTTATGTAAATAGTAGAAGTCTTGCAGAAGCTGTCATTGCCTGCAATAGGAGTCACAGAAATAAAATACAGAAATGCCTGCTCATAGTCAGCTGCCCAGGTTAATGTAGTCAGGGGACAATTCATTGAAAGGCAATAGGATCCCTTGCCATAGCTGAGACAGAACTCTGTTTGTAGGTGGTTGCCCAAAAGTTGGGGCTTTTTTTTCACCAGAGAGACTTGCTCTGTGTTACGTGACTTCGCTGTTCTTATCTGTGGTCCCCCCACCTCACTGTTGTTTAACTGGAGGTTTTCAGGTGAGGACATATTACCACATCCACAAAAAATGTTTTTCTGCCATGTGATTTGGTAGTCAGTCATTACCTTACTATCAGATAAAGCCTATCTGATTTGAGCATTTTATTCACTGTTGAATAAACATTTCTGATAATTTTATTTTTTTAATGGGAATAACTGAAAGAGTAAAGCTCAGATATTGCCCTTTGGAGGCATGCCAGTTTAAAAGGCACCATTTATTTCCTTGCAGTTCTCCAGCAGGATGCAGGCTGATTTTTTTTGTGAAATCTTAGGGCAATTCCTAGCTGCTGCAGAGACATTTTATTCTGCTCTTTGTAGTTGGTCGCTCTGGGCTTATCAAGTGTAAGAAACAGGTGTTACTGTGAGTACTGTGAGGGTTGATGTGGGCAGAATTAGGTCAGATTTCTAATGCCTTTGAACCAGGACTCTAGTCAAATCAGAGGAAATAAAAGGAAGTGGAAAGCATGTAGCAATGCTCTGCACATCAACTGGAAGTTCTGCTCTTCCACAGAGGCACTAGTTGCTGTGTAACTCCAGGCTGGTTTCCAGGTCTCTTCCTCCTGGTGAACAACACCACACTCCTCAGTGAATACTCCTGCTTTCATAGAAAGATAGTATTGACGTGTCCAACAAAAGCCAGGGAAAGCAGCACCAGTGGCCCTAAATCCTCTAAGAAGCAGCATCTACGTGGGTGAGTTTGCAGCTGGATGGAGATGAGACCCAGTTGTAGAATCAGGCCACTGTTTGCCCTGTCTGAGAAGCAGGGTCGTTGGCTGTGCAGGCTGGAGCTCAACAAGCAGGAGTTGATGGGAAGAGAGATTTAAGCAGGATTTCCAAGCTGATACTGTGAATGGCCTTATCTTCTCTCCTCCTCCTCCTCATATACATCACCACGAGATGTCAAGGATGTAGTGATCTCTCTGCTCTCTGAAGAGTGAGGAGGAGGGAATGTGTGCAAACTGAGGCCACCAAAGCAAGTTGTTAGAAGCATGGTTAGGCATGAGGGAACATTTTTTCATTAAAAAAAAAAAGGAAAGTGACAGTGTCAAATTTTATTTCTGATGGGAAAAAATCTATATGAAAAAAGTCTCTTTTTTTTCCTGTTGAAGGAATCATTTGGAAATTTGTTACTTTTTCTTCCTTCCTTTCTAAGACATGTTTCAAGGGATTTGTCCTTTCATATTTTGTTTTGGTTTTTTGGTTTTTTTAAGTAACTGTGGCAAAAGAACTTAAGGGGACAAAAATAAATTTTCCACTTTTCTTACATATAGGTACATCTTTCCAACACCAGTTTTCAGCAAGGGAGGGGAAAAAGAAGAGGAAATTTTTTCTGTAATAATTCCCCTCTTTCAGGTCTCCTCTTTTAGCTACAGTTTCTTTAGCATTTTAAATATGGAATGGCTTTCAAAGGGGAAAACCTTCTCTTTTTGGTAAGGTTTGACAGAAAGCCTTTAGTAATCTTTGGCTGGAATGACATATATAATCTTTCTTTATCCATTGCAATTCTATCTGTGAGTCAGCTATTCTTTCAGCAGCATTGCATTAACAGATGTTGCCAGCCTTTTTGTGTTCATGGCAGAACTGCTCTCTTAATCTGGTTTTCCTGGGACAATGATCTTGTACAACATAGAAAGAAAGCAAATAGACAAATGTTTCAAATGAACAACTTCATCAGTAATTATAAAAGCTATAGTGTTAACTGCACACAGAGTGCATTCTTTATTATTTACTGCAAGGACTACCCTCAAAGTTGCCTGGCTGTTTTAATTCAAACCCCTTCTGTTAGTTGGACACAATAATCCATAACTTGCATCCCATGCAACATCTTCCAGTCTTGATCCCTGTACAAATTCTGTATTACACCTGGAGTTTAATGGTTCCTTCTTCCATTCTAACAATCAAGCTGCAGTTCTTTTTTTCTTTCTGCCTTTTTAGTACTGGCGTGATGCAATGAAGTGATAATTTCTCTAGCACAGTTAGAAGGTATGTGGAAACACATATAACAAATCCATTACACAGGACTGGAGACAGGAGTGAAGTGTTGACAAAGGGTAGGGCTTCACGACAGTGTTTGTGTTAGCTCATTCTGCTGCTGGTAAAATTTAGTTTGCCGTTTCCATAAATTGGGGCTGAATCCAGGTTAGTGATTGCAATCAGGTTGGCTGGCATTAATGCTGAAGTATTGTCTTTAGAGAGATAGGCTGGGCTGATTGTTCCACGGGATGGTTAAATTCAGGTTGGATAAACAAAGAGCCCTAAGGCAAGACAAGAGTGCTTGTGTTCTTTTCTTCCTTCTTCTTTTTTATGTTTTCCATAAACTGTTGCAGCATTTTTTTATCATGTTGAATGTTCCCATTATGAAAAAATGCCTGATCTCTGAATGAAACTACTGAAAAAAGAAGCACTATTCCAAGGACATGTCTTCAAAAGAGTAGCCATGGCTTTGCAGCTATTTATGCAAAGGTTCTTAGTGATATTTATCCTTAAAAAAATTTGAAATACTGTAAAATATATTGAATACGTTGAACAGTCACACTAGAGGGTGTTGAATCCTCTTGCATTCTCAGTGCACCCCTTAGGTTTTCTGTACCCCGGTTTTCTTGTCTGCTGAAGGGGTTAATGTTATTTGTTAGCTTCTATAAAGTGATTTTAGATTGCCACAAGCACACTAAATACACCAAGAGCACTAACCCAGCTAAAAGTCCAAAACCTAAAATCTACTAAAATCACTCAATAAGATTTTTAAGACTGTATATGAACAGGTGGCAAAATAAAAGGACTCCAGGAAAAGGCTTGTTTCTATTCCATGAGAGATTGCCTGGGAAATCTTTTCCTTAATTGCTGTTCTTCAATGAAACAATTTCCAATATGTTTGTCTAACTCGGGCAGGTAGGAACAATGGTGATCTTTCTCTTACAAATGGTTCTTTGAAAGGTGATAGATGTTCTACTGAGGAACAAACTAGAAAGGAATCTGAAGTCACATAGCAGCTTTCTTTAGAGTGATGAAGTCGACTTTTGTTAACATTTGGATGCTTGTGTAGTTCGTCAGGTTGGTTCAAATGGATGTATCTGATCTCTAGCAGTGAAGAAGCATCTGCCCTATGGTGACCAAAGGGTAACAGGGTCTCTAATCAGGTGAGAGAGTGCTGGTGGGCAGGTGCTTTCCTGTGTCCTCCAACATCTGTAAACTCCAGGGCTCTCAGAGGAAGTTTACACAGGAATTGCATACACAGGTATTTTTCTTTTCTTTTCCCCCACCAGCTCATTTGAGAT
Source organism: Gymnorhina tibicen (assembly GCA_013399875.1). Lineage (NCBI taxonomy): Eukaryota > Metazoa > Chordata > Aves > Passeriformes > Artamidae > Gymnorhina > Gymnorhina tibicen. The sequence continues at coordinate 409,184 of VXAZ01000373.1, read as the reverse complement.
GCTTTGAAAGTATACCTGTGAAGCTGGTAATGCTGGCTTTCTATAAGAACAGGTTTTTTTCCTCCCCCAAAATTTCCTTCTCCTCTTCTGCAGTTTAGCCTGCTCAAAGCCAGCAGTTTGTGTGTGTGTGTGTTTGAGTGTGTAGTTATGTCTCCCAAAGATACAACTAAGTGTAAAATATCTCCTTAACGAAACGACCCCCTCCTAAAAAAGGCAGGTATGCCAGGGGTCAAAAGGGCCATTTCTTTGTTAGATTTTCCCCGCTCACCCCAAGCTGGAAATTTCCTGTGTGAAATTAGCCTACATATACATGCATATATGCATAGCAAAATTTATTTTTTATGATAGAGCGAGAGGGAGGTAAAAATATGTGCATACTTCTCTACCTACACGTATATGTGTTTGCATGTATATATGGCTTTTTTTAGCTAAAGAATAGGCAACCCCTGGTAGATGCAAACCAAACCCCATAACTTCCCAGACAGCCTTACAGGAATGCAAAGTCTGTTACGTATTAAGTGGATGGAGTAAAAGAGGTCACAGTTTATTGTTTGCTCTTGGGTTGCTTGCTCAGTTCTGCCAGGGTGGAGGAGAGCAGTGAGAATTGAAGGTGAAGTAACTGGTAGAAAAGGTCCCTGGTAACACATGAATTGGGGGTCAGCACCTTGGGATAGGTCTCTGAGCGGGGGAAATGTTTTTTGGTTTGGTTTTTTTTTAGCAAAGGGGTGTAAGTTTCTGGAATATGCTCTTCCTTGCACCTGGTCAGGATCTCAGTTCTGTGTACATCGGGCTACTTGGAAACATTTTGTTTCCCCGTGTCACTGGCAGCACCTGTCAGAGTGTCAGCGAGAGCGTGGTGACACACAGACCACAAGCACATCAAACCCTTGTGATTACAGCGAGAGCTGCTGCCTTTGTCTCTGCCCAAGCCCTGAGATCCAGACATTCATCTGTGCCATGGCAAACATAGAGGGTGTGTTTAATGCCATACTAGTTGCCTGAGCCAAAGGATTTTGCTGGGGAAGCAGGGCATGAGAAGAAACCCCAGTCTGGTGTGTGCCCTCCACTCTGTGCATCAGGAGGTTGTTCAGAAATCCTGAAGAAGGGGAAGGTGGGTTGCTTAAATCTTTATAATGTCTATGGTTTATCTGATGTTACTTAGACAGCAAGATCAGATAGAAAGATGGGAAAGCAGGAGTGGTAAATCATTGAACTCTTTGCTATGCTGAAAAGAACATGGAATGAGCTTGTAAACAGCTGTGTAAGAGTTTTTCTTAATATGAAGGGCTTCAATGAGCAGTTATACCTTAAGAAGTTCATCAAACCCAGTAAAGCTAGACTGCTCTGGTTGAGATCAGAGTTTAGCTTATTTGCTGCTCCTGAGGTATATCAGCTGATTAGGAGTTATCAGAGGGGTGTGAGGGAGGTGATCAGGTGAACAGCTACGTGCACCCCTTCCATCAGCACAGGACTCCTTTGCAAATATATTTTATTTAATTGCTGCAGGTTCAGAACAAGATGAGAATGGGGATGTGAGGCGGGGAAGCAGTGCTAGAAGCTGTGCTGTGTCCAGGGAGTTGTAGTAATCCTATTTTCCAATTCAACAGCTCAGGATAGAAGATACAAGAGATTTTCATTCCTGTGGTTGCACATGCATAGCCTTTCCTTTTAGGAAGGAGCAAGTAGGTAGTCCTTATTTTTTTTATTGCCAGAGGGATTTGGAACTGCTGGAGGTACAAGATTTGTCTTGGCAATTTAACCCCTGTAGAAAGTAAAAATACAACAGAAAATCCAAATTTCAAAGGTGGCTTTTCTGTCCTCTACCCTGCCACCGCCTTGAACTTCATTTGTTATTGGGAGAAGCTGGGATACCTCCTTCTGCCTCTCCAAAAGGCAGCGTGCTCTGTACACAGAGCACCGGCAAACCCAAGAGCTTCTTTGTGTTTGGGCTCAAGGAGTCACCTGTAGCCACAAGGTGATGAGGGAAAAATACCCCATCACCTTTGAGCTCTGTCATTGGTGTTTCTCACTCCTCCAGTTTGATCTGATATCCGTACTGGAGTGGGTGCTGCTGATAGCCAGAAGAGTTGCCTTCCAAGTTGCCTTCCCCCACCCACTTTCACTGCAGAACGTGTCCAATGAGATCCATTTAATCCCTTGAGTGAACGGGTCGGAGAGCATCTCTTTTGTGGCAAGAATATGGCAAAACCTCTCTGATTTGTCGGGTTATTTGGGAGTGTTGGCAAGGCTGGCACCTGTTAAGCAGTAGCTGGTATGTGAGACTTCTCCGTAGCAGTGTACTTCAAAACACGAATGTTTTTCTTTTAACCTCACATCTGTGGTGGTGAAGAGGAAGATTAACCTGAATAAATCAGTCTGACTAGCACATAGCATCCCTTCTAAAGTTTTACCAGTCTGTAAAAAACTCTGTAACTCAGTTATCCCTGCTTTCATGACAAATTTAATGACATTGATTTCAAGTTATTCCTCATTTTCTGTGTAAATGAAAGAAGAATCAGAAGAACTTCCAGTAATATCTTACTAAGTGAGTAGAAGGTAATAAAATACAGTGGATAAATGCCCTCAAAAGAACAAGAAATTGCTTATTGGATTGCCTATTGGTCTGGAAAAATCAATAGCCTAGCAGCTGCCAGTGTGTCTGCAAGTTGTATCCAGGTACTTTTAAGATACAAACAAGAGAACATTTCAGTTTGAATTGGTGGACTGAACCCTGGAGCAAACTGGGGATACACTGGTTCTTGATTCCTTCAAATCTAGATCAGAAGTCCTTTTAGAAAACATGAATTAAAAGTAAACTTTTCATTTAATAATAGTATGAAATACAATGATTTATGAGAGAGATTGAAAGTAGTAATCTGGAAGGTTTTTTAGACATAAGGGCTATGTGTCTGCGAATGAAATCTCTTAAGCCTTGGGCAGGCTGCAGCTAAACAAAATAAGAGGAAAATCATATTCAGCTTGAGAAGCAAAAAAATGTATTGTGTTATCCACATTCCCACTTACAATCTGTGCAGTTTCTGTTTCTTGTCTGGATCCAAGGCTATGGTGAGTAAAAATTTGTCACTGTAGTGTCTTGTACCATCCAGTAAATTCCCAGTTCTTATTCAGGCAATTCGAAACCAGAGGTGTAGCATTGGATAAACAGCATATGTCAAAGAGCAGGGCAAATTCTTTGCAATGACAGACACATTCTAGTTTAATATCAGACCAAATAGTGGTTAGTGGCAAGATCAACTCTCCCAGCTCCTTACAAAAACCAGGGTTGATAACAGACCTCCACCCATGAATTTTAAGCTGATCCTGGTTATCCAAACAAGGACATGGATGGGAGACCATGTGAGAGGCCCTGGAGACTCGCCATCTCTGCTGAGGGCTCCTTCCCCCTGCTTGTGTTCAGGAGAGCTGAGGGCATGCTTGTGCTTGCAAGTAGTCCCTCTTGATACCGCAGCACCACTGTGGTGTTTGTTGCACACAGGGGGCTCCTGGGGCGGCAGGACTCGTGTGTACAGCAGGCTTTGATCTAGCCAGCACCCCTCTCAAATCACTGTGTCACTCACCTATAAGCCTTTACCTTTCCCATGATACAATGTGTAGACAACTGCAAGGACCTGCCAAATTCAATCTATTAGGAAGGAAAATTTTAAGCAGTGTACAGGAAAGCACCACTGCCCCACATCAGAGAAATGTAAACAGAGAATAAGCTTCAAGTTTTTTTGTATGGGAAGCCTGGAGATATGAAACATCACTCAGTGACAACTACGAGTTGTTCATATGTAAGTGGGTTATTATAAGGCTGAAATGAGACTCCTGAGGCATCAAAATAACACCAAAAGCAATCTTGGAAAAGGTGGGAGTGGTGCTGTACACTCTCATCACTTTCACAAAAAACACATCTTCAAGCAAGAGAATATATTAAAAATTGCTGAGCCTTTGGAGGGAAGCAAGCGCCTCAGGAGAAATTTTACAAATGGAGCTCACTTGACAAGACAAAGTTGACTCTCCCACTTGACCCAAACAGGATATCGCTATCTCAAATCATGTTACAGCAGCATGCTTTTCATAACCAACAATATTTGCAGCATACTTTTACACTTACAGACGTCCCAGTTGCTGCCTGTACGCTCATCACCATAGTTCTGCTTTAATTACTTGTGGTGTGGACTTTAATGGGATCTCACCTGTTTGTCCCTGTAGAGAATTTTACCTGTGGCTTTCACTCAGGACACTTGAAAAGATCCTTTGAATCTGCCTTTGGGAGCTTGGAGTTTTAATTGCTGTGCTTTGAATGGATTTACTGGAGGGTGGAGAACTCCAGGTTTTAAAGGTGAAGGCATTCTCCACCTGCTTAAATTAAAATACACAAGATGTGGTAACTTAGGAGCAATTAATTTCAATAATAATATTAGCTAGTTATTTCAGAATCAAATCTGGAGGGGTGGTGTGCATGTCAGATTGTGCAGCCATTCTTCATCAGGTGTGATGTGATGCAGATGCTGGACAGATTTTGCTGTAGCTTGGCTGACTTGCATGGACTGAAAATTTGGTCTGTGGCATCTCCTGTGGTTTCTCCTTTGAAACCTCGGTTATACCTTTGCTCAGCTGTGCTGGTTGTCTGTGCTTTTTCCTCTCGTGTGCTTGCCAGAGTCTTGCCTTTCCCATATCTGAACAAGACAGAGTACTCTTATTGTAGGATTATGTTTGTGTACTTTACTAGCTCCAGATTTTGATTTGCAGCAGTGGGACACCCATAACGGCAAACAGAGAGATTTTGGCTGTGAAGGTGAGATGTGTTTGAATGAACAACTCAGCTTACAGTTCAGATTCGTTTAAGTGGAATCTTTTCCTCCCTGCCTCTTGTCCAACCACTATCACTCCTGTAAGCAGGAGAGATTTTGCCTTCAGTAGTGGTGGTGAAGAGTCTGACTTCCTTGCTCTCAGTAGGGAAAGGAGGGGTTTGCTTATCACTTCACCCCATCTACAAAGTCTGGCCCGCTAATGTTGTTGCTTATGAACTCAAGTGTGAGAATATATTTTACAGCTCATATAAGAGTTTGCTGCTTCGACTCTTGAGTTCTTGTGGCTGCTGGTGATGCAATCATCTGGGGAAGGTGCAGCTCCAGGCAGAGCAACTTTTCTTTGAACTCCTCCTGCTACAGCTATTAAAAATAGGTCAGGGTAGAGAAAAGTAGGTCTAGCTTTCAAAAATATATTAAGCTAATTTATCTTGCATTTTAGACTGATACATGTTCAAGGCAGCAGTGATAGAACCAGTCTCATGAACAGTAACAATCTTACTCAAAACCAGTTGGATGTGCAAAATACACTTTCATACAATCGATGGGAAGGGTTAAGAGTCTGATGTTTAATATAGCTAGTTCCTTTTTCTCATGTTCCGCCTCCCCAACCCCCCAAAAAAGAAAACAAACCCAAAAAACTCACAAAAACCAAAACCCCAATGGTCTGACATCCAGCTTCTGCCTTTCTTTAATGAATTACTTTGTGCAATGATAAATTAAAAAAGAAATCACACAATACCCAATCAAGATGAGCAGGTAAGCAGAGATTTAAGAGCTATAAAGGACAATTATCATAAGCTAAACCAAAGCATGAAAATGGTAAATACTGGATGGCAGAGAAATCAACTGTTTGGAGCTACTGTCTGAATGATATTTAGGGTACTGCTTAGCCAAAATAATGCACGGATAACATCTGTGAGACTTGCACACAAGAAGAATTGAGTTCTTTATGTTGTGTTGTACTTTTTCTCTGTGCCAGATCAGTGTTAAATAAATGAGCTCAGCTCAACTGATTTCATATGTTTGTGGAAGTTGCATCTCACTGTTTCCGTATGTTTTACACTGTCACAATCCAAAAGCCCGATTTTTTGAAAAAGCATCTCAGAAATGCGATTTAGATACTTTTGTTATGAGGCTTGTAAAAAACATGTGAATTCCCATTTTAGAGGAAGATGCTTCAGGGTGGTGGAAGAGATTCCTGCTGGCTTCCATCTTGTTGTTTGCTCATGCCAGTTAGAGCAAAAAAAACCAACAAAATTTCTGTTGTCTTAACTGGGTTCAAAAACTCTCCCTTGTGGCCTTGTGTGTGCTTTTCCCCTGATGGGATCTAGGACGCAGGCACAGAGGGAAGAAGGAAGCCAGGAAATGAGTCCGTGATAAAGAGCTTCATATTCTGGTCCCGAGGAAGTCATGTAGTTTGGGATGGCTTCAGCTGTGTTATTTTGTGGCAGTTTGGGTAGCACTGCCCGCAGTCATGGGCGAAAAGGAGGAGTCTGTGAGGCCCTGATGAAAAGCCAGGTGACCCTTCTTTCTTCTAGAGGAATAGAAAATAAATCCCCTGCAGAGTTCATAAAAAGTAAATACAGGTTTTCAGGGAATGGGATTGGCTCTTTGTTTGTCCTGGTGCTGCTACAAAGTTACTCTATCATGCTTGGTGGGTTTACCTCGGAGTGGTGTGAGCAGCGACAGCAGCCCAGTTTGGGGCCGTGTCAATATATCACTGATGCTTTCATAAGTCACTTTCAGACCTGGTGTTACATTTGGATGCACTCAGGTAACTTATGAAACAGCCCTCTACTTGACCATGAGCTTCGGACTGGCAATAAAAATACATATTTAGTAATTTCTAATTTATCGCACTATTTTCCTTTCTAAATTTACAGCAGTTGGTGTAAAAAAACCAAACAAACAAATGAAAAACTAGTCCCAGCACCCCTTTGCCCTGTACAGCTACAGAACTTGTGTGGTTTTGGTGAGGATGTGTTTTGCTAGAAGCATAATCCAAAGGTACTTTCCAGAAATGTCGGCAACTGTTTGACGCATTGCTTTAATTTGTTGTGGCCATTATGGTTGCTGTGATTTTCTCGAAGCTCCCAAGGAATGACCCTGACCTGTGTTTCAGCATGGCCAGTTCAGGCATCTTTCTGGTAGGTCTGGCAGAATTAAACTTGCTGGCCCAAGGTAAAAGAGCTAATGCCTGTCTGCTCCTGCCACCAAGCTGGGGAAGTGCCCTGAAGAAAATCTAGGCTGGCTGCCGCTCCTTCTTTTGTATGATGAGAATCTGGGGAAAGTAACAGCTGTTTTGGGGAGGCTGCTCTTTCCTCCATCACCCCTGCATGGTCTTAATTCTACACCCCCACTTCCTGCCCACAGCAGCAACCTTGGCTTTCCCAGACTCTAGCATAGGCAGGAGCAGAGTCTGCTGCCTTAAGCATCTTCCTTTATTACCTGGGCTGAAACAGCATGCTCACTAATCCTCACCACACCACAGATGTCTTGAAATGGCTTAGGTTGTTTTGCTTCGTGTATCGTAACAAAGTCAGAAGCTTTGGTATCCCCAGAAGCTTTGGTAATCCCAGGTCTTCTCTCTTACCTTGCAAGGGGAGCAAAGAGGATGCTCCTGTAGTGACTGTGCTGTGGAAGGAGATAAATGCAGGGATTTTTATTCTTTTTTCAAACTCTTGGATTTCCCCAAAATGTCGTTGCACCTTGGATGTCTGGGGAAGAGAGGGAAAAAACTGAGAGACGGGTTTCCTGCCAGTAATTATTTTGCATAGTCTACGCAGAGGAAAACTGGAAGGAGGGAAAGGCAGTGCAGAGAATGATCTCACTGAGGCAAAAACCAAATGCAGAAGCTAGAGCTTTGCTTGGAGCCAGCTGGCCCCTTAGCTGGCCTGCTGTAGGGTTGTCTCCAGAGGAAAAGCAGTCTGTTTCTCTTCTCCCCTTTTATTTGAGAAAAAGCAAGTGGCTGAATGTTGGATGGTATGGCAGGGGCCTTGTTTCCACTTTACAGATTAAAGAGTCCTGCCTGAGTGAATCCAAGAACAGAAGAAGTATAACTTCTTCATCTCATGTTGGCTGCAAACGTTTGATTCTCTGGGGGGCTGTCTTCCAGGGACTTTTCAGCAAACAATAAAATTATGAAACAGAGCTAAACTTATTGGTTCTTAACTGAGCAGATCTCCCCTGGAATGAGTGGGTTGTTTACTGCTTTGCAGCCTGCAAAATTTAATCCAGCATTTGCTTTTGGACTTAGTTTGAAGAAAAAACGGAAAGAAAAGGAAAACAAATATACTTGTATATTCAATTTTGAGCTGAATTCTGCTCCCTAGTGTTTTTTTGCTTCTAGTGGATTGCAAACAAACAAGGAAATTTTCCTCATGCAGGAAGTTCTCACCCAGCATAGCATCTGCCTACCCAACTCCTCTCTTCTGTCTCTGCAGCACCTCTTGTGTAGGATAGGAAAGAAGAAGGTGAAACTGATACATGGTGTGCTGGATACCAACAGAGCTCGACTGCCAGGCAGGTGTTTCAGAGCCAATTCCACCCATCATCAGCTCTGAGACGGACAGATGATCTTGGGACACATGGAGATCATGATTTCCTAGTTTGGAAGTGATATTGGATCTTTATAGCCCTTAGGTATTATAATTTGTTGAGGATGAGAAATAAATGGCAGGTGAATAGAACTGAATTGGGGAAAACAAAATTTACGTGATCAAGCTAACACTAAGTTTTGCACAGAAAAGCTCTTTTTTGCACTGAAAATACAGATGAATGTGAGTCTGCCTGAAGCAGCTTGGTTTTGCCCTCATGACCATGAGAGTTAAAGTTCCCCATTAACCCAAGCAATCTAGAAAGTAGGAAGCAGATAATGGAACATTTCTGTCACCACCAAGAAGGGCTCCCATTAAATTGCTTGTAGGTCTTTGAAAAGGTCAGTCAAAGCTTAAGCAAACCCCTGTTGTTTGACAACATCAGAGCTCAAACGCTGTGATTCTGGAGAGCTCTGCTCTTTGAAAGAGGGGGATGTTTAATTACCTTTTGAAAGCTGGCAGCAAGACAGGATGCAAGGATGTTTTCTTTCCTTTGTGTCAATTGAACAACTTGCTATTTTGGGACATGAGAGCAGCTAACCTACTGCACTAGAGGAGACTGTCCCTTCCTCTGGCCTGCTGTTGGGAGAAAAGCAAAGGCAAGAGGATATTAGTGAAGGTGAGCCTGCTGCAGGAAGGAAGCCTTGACACAAGAATGTTTGTGGAAAAGGAGGCAGAAGATCCTGATGCCTTTCTTAATGTTGTATCAATGTGTCAATTCTGTTTGCCTTTAAATACTTTAAACTTATTTATTGGCCTTGTTTGGCAGGAAGACATTGGTGCAGTTGCAGGAAATCAACTGCTGTCACTTTAATAAAATTTGCTTTCATCATCAAAGGAACTGGCAAAGTGTTTGCAGGAGTTTTAATTTTTAAAATTGCATTGCATCTGCTCCCTCCCAGGGGCAGTCTTTCACAGTGCTGGTTTTATGCTCTTCAACTATATATATTTTTTTTTTTTCCAATGGTTTGGATTTGTGGCATCCAAACAAGCTAAACAGAAACTATGCCTCAGGGAGAAACATCCTCTTAAGTAACTGAAAATAAACTTGGATGGCATGCCTTGTGTAGTATACAAATTCAGCTGTGCACATGGTGGGAACAGAGCATTAGACATGGTACCTGCCACTGTAAAGAGAACACAAACATGTGTAACATATGCTTGTGGTAAATATAAAAGAGATGTATAAGAGGAAAAGGGCATTTGGTTTGGGTATCTCCAGCTAAACCTGTCCAAGAGGCCAAGTATCCCTCATTCTAATTTCATGTACAGTACATGAAGCAAAAACAAGCACTTACTGCTCTGATTCTTCCTTCCATCAGCATTCACAGGGATTTGATGTCGCGTTGGTGGGAAGGCCTGGTTCACCAGTGCTTGGGGGTTATGGCTAAATACAAATTCCAAAGCAGATTTGTCTCACCCAGGCCATGCTGCCTGATCAGGAGGCACACCAGCTCAGTGAACAGGGAAGAGTTTGTGCCCACCAAGGGGCAGTAGGGCAAGTGCAGCCTTGTGCAGACTTGGTGGTCTTAGGAACAAAAATTGATGCTGTCTAGGAACAAAAAATTGATGCTGTAGATGTACAAGATCTTTATCCTTGGTGGGATGTAAACAACACCAGTGTGGAAGAGTCACATCTAGGTTTGACATAGGCATGGGTTTATCTCTTTATAATGGGCAAAATATATGGTCTTCCTTTACTTTGTTCTTCAGCTATGTACTGGTTTTGTCTGGGAAAGAGTTAAGTTTGTTCATAGTAGCTTGCATGATGTTCTCTTGGATTTGAGGAAAGGGGTTGAAAACACATGGGTGTTTTAGTTGTTGCTGAGCTACGCTTGCACAGCATCAAGGCCTTTTCTGCTTTGCCTTCTGCCCCAACAGTGAGGAAGCTGGGAGAAGACAGCTAGGACCACTGACCCCAACTGGCCAAAGGGATATCCTAGTACCACACAGCACCATGCCCAAAAATAAGGTCTTGCAGGAAAGAAAGAAAGGGGGGACATTTTGAGATATGGCATTCGTTTTTCCAAGTAATTGTTATGTGTGACAGAGCTCTGCTCATCTGGAGATGGCTGATGGGAAGTAGTGAATTAATTTCTTATTTTATTTTGCTTGTGGACACAGTTTTTGCTTTACCTAGTAAACTGTTTTTATCTTAACCCATGAGGTTTTGCCCTTTTACCCTTCCGATGCTCTTCCCCATTCCACAGTGGCCGTGTGTGGCTGAGCTGCCTACTGGATTTAAACCACAAGAAGCTGGTAGACCACAATGGTCGCTGGCCTTTGCTAACCTTCTGGAGATCTATTTACACAGGTAGCCCAGAGCTCTTGTGCCTTCAGTAGCCATCGTCTCTGGTGCTAATGGTTAGCTTTGCTGTGGCCAGGCAAAGCAAATGATTAAGGATTTAAGCAATATTAAGGAAGGTCAGCCATGCATCAGCTGTTCGTCATCCTTTGCTGTGCTGTACACATGCAATGACCAGTCTCAGAAGCCCCAGGCATGATAGGTCTTGGCAGGCTGGACATAGCCACACCTGAGCTTGCTCAGCTGGACTCCAAGGGCAGCCTGGAAACCCCTGCCCAAACAGCTGCTCATTATGCTTGGAGGTGCTGAGTGTTCTTACTGAAAACTGTTCTGCTGACGGTCATGTTGGCTGGTATGAAGGACTGGGTGGTTGGGCACTGTGTATCCCTGAACTGGAAAGGTGGCATTTGCGATACTTGGGTGATTAGTTTTAATGCCACATATTAGGCAGAGGAATATTGGCTAAGACAGGTAAGCAGTGCTAATTACATGCTGGGAAGAATGCTGCAATCCTAGTGGGCGGAAGCAGGCGTGTGTTACATCTCAGATCTGTTGTTGCTGCTCAGTGCTAGTGCAGATTGATCCTTTCTGGTACTGTGCAGCTTTGGCTTCACTCACCTGAGACAATGCAGCTCTCTTTGTGTCCTCTGCAAATGTCACTGACAACAAAAGGAAAAATTTCAGCATCTGACTGTGTATATTGGAACCCATATCAGGAGGTGGTGTAATTATGTAAGAGGAATTGTCCTGTAGTATTTAAATCATTCTGTGTAACGCCTTTTCTGGGTCTTACACATGAGTCTTCTATAAATCCTCACTTATTTTCCTCATCAGCTGAAGCCTAACTGAACAGGAAGGTTTGCATCTTGATTGCCCTGTGAACGAGGATATAACTCTCGCCCCATCCTTGCTGGAAATACTTGCATTATAATTTTTTTCTGACAAAGTGAACATGTAAGAAAAGTAATTTTTGCTTTGCCATGCACACTAGCAATTTTGTGATGACTATGTTTGACAACTAATTGGCTTCTTACCAAGAGTGAAAACAATAGACACCTATTTTCAGCTGGGAAAGCCACACTCAGTATGTTCCCTGGCCAAGATAAAGCACTGAAGCAGCGTGACACAAAGTGCTCCAAGCTCCCTTCATGGCTTTTCTTTTTTAACAGATCTGCTGATGAACTTGCCTTTTTTTCTCCCATGTCTCCTCTCTTCTAGGGCATTGACTATTGACTGGAAGCGTTTTCCTATAGTTAGGCTTTTCCTTTGCACTAGAACAAGTATTTAAGTGCATGTTGCTTCCTGAGAAGGAGACGTGTAGCTGTGCACGTTACTAAAGGAGGTGTGCTCACGGACTTGGTGAGAGGTTGGGAAGTCCTGACATGATGAAAAAATGTTGTTAGCTAGACTGAAAATGAAACCTTAGAAAAATGTTTGACATGGCTGTAGTTATTGTTTCCTTGGTGCATACTGTTGCTATGTTTAATATGTGGAAACTGGTGAGAATAAATCAGATTGCTAGACAGATTACTGATACTTGAAATGCTAACTGCTCTAACTGACAGAGGAATGGTAACATATCTTTACATATGCCAGTGGCTAAAAGAGAACAGTCATTCAACCTTTGAACACTTGCAGAGATGTTTTCAAAGTATACTTCTCAGACATGACTAAAGTTGGAAAAGATTTTTCAAAATCTCTGTTTGTGGTATTAAAATGCATATGTTTATTCTAACTCAGAATACTTTACAGTCTTCCATTTTACCTATTCTTTGTAAATGCAGCAGTATCCACTAAACTCAGTCCAGGCAGCACGTTTAAGTACAGAAACAAGAAGCAAAATCAAAGTGGTTCCTGCTCCAAAACATCTTTTGCAATACCTATATCTTCTTGAATTTCAGCTTCTTTCCTCAGTAGAATAATCCTGATAGGTCATTTTTTTCCCCTTTGCCCTCCCTGCTCGCTTTGTCTTTGCCAGTGGTAACAGCACACAAAGCAGATACTTTTAAATCTTCAAGCTCACAAGGTTCTAGGAGTATTCATAGCCATGAGTCTCTCAGTGCTATACCAGCATCTTTCTGAGATGGAGGCATAGCAGAAGAGGAGCTGTGTAAGGAGCTGGCTGGATCCCACTGCTCCTGGCTCCCTGGCAGGTGGGGAGAGCATGCAGTGTCCCTGCATCCAGCTGTTTAGGATTGTTTATCTTGCGCTCCTGATGTTTTGTTTAGTCGGTGAAGGTGCATAAGATACAATTGGTTTTGACTTCCAGGTAGACAAAGTCCATGAAGCAACCAGGAGTCCCAAACATTTGTTGCTGCCAGAATGCTAAATAAACAGTAGCAACACCTACCTGTGTGGGTGGCAATTAATCACATCAATCAACCAGATCAGCTAGGCTTTTTTTTTGCCTTTTCTTTCCTTTTGTTCCTTGTCTCCTCCCACCTGCTTGTTTCCTGGTTGTTGCTCCAGCTGGTGGTAGAGCTGGGTTACATAAACCTCGTGTCACCTCTTCTCTGATGGCCTGACTATTTAATGCTCTCAGCCCAGTTTAGCAGGGGACTCTCAGCCTGTCTTTGAGCATGGATTTCTTCTCCTTCTGTATTTCTTAGAGAACTGAGCCAAACCTACCGCCTGTGGGCCTGTAGACTTATGTGTGCTATACCCATTTGAAGAACCCTCCTGGAGATTTTTGAACTCATTGTTTAAGCTAAATTTGATGGAGGAATAGAATTTTCAAAGATAAGTTCCTACGACTTTTCTAAAATAAATGTGCAGAGGAAAAAAGTGAGTTAGTCACAGGGAAAAGTACCATCACAAACTCTTTTTTTATTAGGCACCTGTAATAAACATGGAAGAAAGACTTTCTGAGACATGGGACTGTGGGAAAACCATCCTTCAAAGCCTGGATAAGCACCAGTTCTAACTGCTTGAGACACACAACTCTGCAGTTTCGTTTTCCAGGCTTTTTTTGCCTTTTTTTTAAATATAAATGTGATGGCAATTTTTTATCAAAGTTAAAAGCATTCTTTTTCTTAAAATTGGAGGAATATTTTCCTGGTCTTCCTTCTTTTCTTTTCTTTTCTTTTCTTTTCTTTCTTTTCTTTCTTTTCTTTTTCATACTAGGTTTTAGGCAAAGATTTACCAGTGTGAAGTGTTAGAGATTGCAAGAACTGGTGCTTGCAGAAAAACGCAGAATCCAAGCCAGTAAGTGGAGTGACTGTGGCAGCTGATGGAGAAGAAAAGGTGACCCACAGGAGGAACTGGATGTGTCTTTAAACACCAGACTCTAGTTTTCCCAGAAGGTGAAAATAATGAATAAAAAGAATCTTTATTTCTTGGTGGATTGTTATTATCAAATGCCTGAAAATTTTATGTGGAGGGAATAGTTAATTATAAAAAAAATCTCAAGACCAGGACAGTGCCGAGTTTTCCTTTCCACATATGCTATTTCAGTTTCCTTCATTTTTTACCTCATAATGGGATCCTAGGGCTGTTTTTTGTCACAATATCTATGCTGTCATTTTTCCTGGAGCTGAATTCAGCCCATTACTAAAATGAAGAATTTGGCTTTGTATGATCTGGTGGGATCAAGCTTCTTGTTCAGTAACCTTTTCTTTAGCCCTGAATCCATTTGCCTGTTGTACACCTAATGGACGAGCAACCTAACAGGACTGGCATTTGGAGAAAAGAAAGTAAATAGTGTAAAAATGTCCTGAAGTTGCGCTCTTACACAAAGGAGAGGCTGTGCCATGCCAGATGAGTTTTCTTCTATCCCTGAATCCTGTCTCCAAAGGTTTTAAATGTGGAATGCTGAGGAAATAGTGTACAGAGAGGGCAAATAGCAGTGATGCACTTCCAGCCTCCTGTGATTTGTGGTTGTGAGATTTCTGAACCAGAGATTAAATCTTTGTATAATTTATACAATGCTAAGAAAAATTCCAGCTGTAAAGGAATATCTTATTTGCATATTAAAATATTAATTAATTATCCCTACAATTCTCCTGTACTTGCCAGGGAAGAGCTGTTTTCTCTCCCTGGTGGTGGTAATCAATTACCACATAATAGGCTAAGAAATACCAGAACAAGAAAAAGAACATGTAGGAAATATGCAGGTGGGAAATTTTGCCACTGTCTGTAGCTGGGCAGATAACAATTTATTTCCATGCAGACTACAAGCTGAGAGCAGTATTAACTTGCATCTTTTGCATAAGCCTAGGCCAGTTTTGCAATTGGCCTCATGTAAAATTGTGGCAGTATGTGGTTTTTTTGTGAAGCTGAAGGAAGTGAAGAGCTTCACTTGGTGGTTCAAGCTCATATTTAGGCTGGAAGGCTTGAGGTGCATGCTCCTACCCAATGTGCAACCAAGGGAGGGTTTCAGGCTACCCTAATCTTCATGCAGTTGGTAACACACAGGTTGTCTTGAAGGGAAGCAGAAATTGTTTCTCAATAGCTCACAGGTTATTTTTGAAACTTAATCGATTTAATTTCTTTAATGGCTTAGGCAGCAATTGACACTGTGGAACACTGTGGACTTGCAGCACAGTACACACTGGTTTTTAGTATATTAAATAGCTCATTTTAATTCTGTCCTAAAATGGAATCCTTTTGCATCTTTTGTGTTCATTACATAAGAAATAACCATTAACCATGACCTTAATCCTTGACCCTAGTGAAAAACATATTGAATAAATCTCTCTCTTCATTGTGGTCTTTGGCAATAACAGGTTTAATGTAGTGAATTTAGAGTTTAAGTTTATTCCTGTATGAGTTATAACAAAGGCTGCACATTTCTCAAAGCCTTAAAACTTCACTACAAAAAAGAATTTCCTAGATTAGAATAGCTGATCCAAAGCATAGGAACCTTTTTGTCTACTATGTAGATTTTATAATAGATCAAGTTAATGCTACAGGGAGAAATAACATGGTCAGATGAAGAGTGGTGAAATAATAAAGACTAAAATATGAGATTCCAGGTTTTCATTTCTTCAGTGCTAAAGTTAAAGTGTCAGTGGTTTTTCCAGTGATTTTTAAAATTTCGGTAATTTATTGCTCCAGATTGATTCTCTAGCTCCACTTGAATGGCAGTGGCTTAAGAATTCAGCATATTTTAGACTCAATTTGCTAACCAGAGTTTAAGTTAAAAAAACCCAAACCAACCAACCAAAAAGAAAAAAACCCCACAAAAAAGAAAAAATCTCCTAGAAGCCACTCTCTTAAGAATTATTTCAACCACACAAGGGCGCAGAAGCTGGTTTGAAGGAGTATTGCATCCATGTTTGGTAAAACACTTACTGTCTTGGAATTTGTTGTCAGCAAAATTTCTAAATAGACTTATATGACGATGCTTTAGCAGATTTTGTCCAACAACTCTGCAGTCTCCTCCTTACTTTGAAATGGAAGGCTACCAGAAACTGAGAGTGGTGAAGTTGGCCAGGTCAGCCTGCCTACTACTGGGTTCTTGACTTGCAGTTTCTTTCAAATACTTTGGGCTGTCACCTCCCTTTGCTCTTCACATCTATGTACTTTCTATGGTCATCTGTCAACTAAAGAATATAGAATCTCATGTCTGGAACACAGCACGCTGGGCTGCTGTACTGATGAAGTAGCTTTTTGTATACCCTTTTATTCCTCACCAGATTAGATGACGTTGCTTCCACTAAAAGTTTGATTCACTTCGGTGATTGACAGGAAGGTGAACAAGAGATTTGAAAGCTTCAGAACAGAAATCCCTTTACTAAATCAGGCATGTTCTGCTTTCTACAAAATTAGCTCTCCAGTTCTATCAGGGATTAACATTTGCAACTCAGAAGATGGTGTATGAAAAAAGAAATTCTTTGTGGTGCTATTAACAGCTAGAAGTGCCAAAGTAGATTATGCCATTATTTGCTTAGAAGAAAAACAACACTTGCAATCCGACCTTAGTGAAGTATTTTTACTATGTTCAACTGTTGAAACATAAGATCAGAACCTAATTACATAAGTGGTAAAATGTCTGGCATTTACATCTTCTACCAGTTAAGTACTGCTTGTGAATTCTTTAACAATTTGTTTTCCCTGAAATTCCAATAATTCAGTGAATTTCCAAGTCGGAGTTTTGTCCACTGATCTAGCAGCAGTATTTCTATATGAATCTAAATGTGTTTTACTTATGTTCCCAATGGAAGACTAAGGGGGTGCAGCTTGGTCCAAATAACCAGTGAGAAATGTGCTGGTTTTTCACTCTCTCCTTTTTTTCACCTTGTCCTCCAGCACATCCAGCAGAAGTAAGCAGCTCCTTATAAGATCTCCACTTCTTGCCAAGATGTAGGGCAGAAGTTTAATGCATATCTAGAGTCCTTTTAGGATAAGTAGTTTTTAAGTGTTGAAGATCTACCAACCACACAGCTGAGGAACAAGGATCTTTTCAGTTTATCCATCTCTTTCTTTGCAGCCTTGTAGAGAATCCTGAGGCCACTCAGAGACCAAAGGGAGCGCGCCGTTGCTGGAAAAATAGAGGAGGTTCAAAGACAAGAAGCTTCATGGTGCTGTGATTCTGTATGAACATGAAGGTAAACAATATCTTGGCATTACCCTTGAGTTTTTGTGTTCCCTGCTTGATCCTTTTGTTTTGTAGAACCGAGAAGGAGGAATATGCCCTGAAACAGTGGCATCCCAGTAAAGCGTATCTCCTTAAACTCCTTGTCTCTTGCCCACCAGTTATTTCTTTTCTGCTTAAAATGCCCACACTTCTTTTTCTAGTGCATATTTATATTTAGAGGGTGACATTTCATTGTGCCTTATATTTAATAATTTTGTCTCTAAATGAATGCAAGATAATTTGTATAGGAACACACCTGTTTCTGTTGTTTCGCTCCTTTTTTTTTTTACATAAACTAATCTGGGACTCACGTTCTTTGAAAAGGTTATTTTCAAAATGTCCTTCTCAAGATATTTCAGGCCTTAATTTTGAAAATACCCCAGTGGACTTGCCTTCAGAATTTTTATTGCTTTCTCCCCCATGTGACAGTCACTCATGTGGACAAGTTTTCTGTGTTTTTCCAAGTTCCCTTGATCTTCAAGAAAGATGGAACAAGTAGTGGAGTAACAAGGAGTTAGTTTGTAACCTTTGCAGATGAGGAGTAAATGAGGAATTTCTGGTACCCGATGTTTGAGAAGGTATTGNTGGAACAAGTAGTGGGGTAACAAGGAGTTAGTTTGTAACCTTTGCAGATGAGGAGTAAATGAGGAATTTCTGGTACCCGATGTTTGAGAATTCATTAAGCAATTAATTCTCTGATAGACATGTACTCTGGTTAGGTTTTGCTGTGGACACAAACTTCAAGCCTCAGTTTTATTATCTGCAACTGTTTTGATCTAATTGCTGAGAAAATACAGGGAAGATTTCTAATGACACAAACCCAAGGAAATATATCACTGAGATGAGACCATCAAGATTTCCGTTTAGTCTGAAATGCCACCCAAAGATGATTTTCCAAAGACTTTCTGGTTCTCTCTTGGAAACCTTACAAGATTTTGTTTCCCCTCGGGACTTCTAGAATTTCCCTGTTTAGACTGGAGGGTCTCTGAAGCGGAGGCTGTTTTGATAAACTGTGTGTACAGCACCTTACACAATGGACCTCTGATCACAGCCTGCATCTCCACGTTATGGCAACGCAAATAAATATATGAACAACTGTCCCTTGAACAGGAAGGAAAATAAAAATTGGATTCCCCAGAGGGTTGACTCATATATGGTAACCAGTCTCCTATCATAATAATGTTGTATTTGTTGAAATCCAAGATTTAGTAGAGGTTCAGCTTTCTTAGCATGGCAGAAGTACTCTCCCATTTTGTCCTATATCCATGTGCAGAAGTTTTTGCTTGTTTGCTTTTTATCCTGTTTTGCCTGACACTAGGGGAGACTTTGTTTTACTAACATTTGTAGTTACTTTGATCTGCAACAGGAAAGCTCAAGATTGGCTTCTTTGCCTATAGGGAAACGGATGAGATCAGAATATGCCAGTTTTAAAAACCTCAGTAGATTGGCTCCAGAATAAATAGTTCTTGTTCCTTAGTTAATTGCAAATTACATCTTTATTTTTAACAAAAACACTATGTTTTCTACCCATGATAATTCATTTGTGAAGGCTGGAGGCTGATTTCTATTTATTCCTGACACACGAGGTTCTTTGTTCCTTGTAAATAAAAGAAATATTATAGTTTCCGAAGTCTCATTTACTTCAGGTTTTTGTGCTTGCTTGTTTTCTAATGTTCCTCTATCACAGTGTTTGTTAGCAAAACCGTCACTCATGACAAGTACTTCCAAAAATGTGTGCTTATAGACCAGGGTAGGGTAATACCAGATGGGGTGTGGGTATATGGGTAAAGAAGGGTTCCCTTCTTTTCAGCAAGCGCTGTGCAACTGCACTAGTGATCGTGACTAAGATGATTTCAGACCAGCTTCCCTCTTTCTTATCAAGGGAGGAAGTGGATTCAAGGGCATTCTGGAGAATCAATTCGAGGAACACCAGAGGAGCAGACAAAGGCTGTGCCAATTCTTTCTGTGTCTTCTGCCACACCACTTGTGGTGACTGGGCAGAGAAGTGCTGGCAACTGTGCTTTGCCCTCAGTGTTCAGCCTTTGGACCTGATGCTCCACCTCCTGCTCTGGGATTTTGCAGTCACAGGAAGGGCTCAAGTAAGGGTGTTTCTGTTACTTATTGATTCTTCTGGTGGGTAAAAAAGTCTGGATATCAGTCCGAATGTGCTAAACCACCAGGCTCTTTGGTGGTAGCTGCAAGCAACTGGATATTGCAGCACACCTTAAGAAAAAGATGTCTGTGTAGCCTACTATAAAAACTGAATGTGCAAAACAGAGTGTGGTGGCTCAGCCATATCCCCTGTGCACCCATGTGTGCTTGCTTGGACCTGCAAGGCATTTCCCTGTTTCTACTTGTTTGCACTAGAAATGGAGGGGAAAGTCTGTCCACTTTCCTCCCCCGCTACACTGTGACTGTTCAAGGGGGCCTGGAGTTTCACATGATAGGTAGGAATGGCTGGAGAAGGTTCCTCCTCAGTGCCAGCTTTCCTCTTCCACATTTTTCCTCCTTGCCTCTCCATGTGAAATGAGCAGTTTGCAGGAGTACAGAAAATTCTAGGGGCTATAAGGATTCAGCAGGTGCTGAGCAGAGTTTTACAGAATACTTATTTAAAGTTGGAAACAAATTTTCTTTGACCTTTTTCATACCCTGTTTGTGCTTGTTTGCCACTGGTGTTCATGTTGGTGCAATTTGGGGCTGGGGGGTATAGGAGTGGTCATAGAATAATAATTAAATTGGAGTATTTGCAGCAAGGCTTTCATTAGCACCAGAGAAGTGACTGACTATAAGAGAGAACCTTAAGGCATCGTGAAAGCAAAACAAAACAGTTATGTCCAGTCAGAACAACACCAGTTGTGAATTTAGCTTTTAACAATCCTTACAAAGTGTTCAGTCATTATTAACAAAATGATGTAATAATTATAATAATAATAATTCTGCTTGAATAAATATGAGAACTCTGGAGTAGGTGGCTGCCAACAGTAATATATTCTCTTTCGTATTGTTCTTTCATCCAGTGTTATCATACTGCATATCAGCTGGTTACCGAGACAATCTTTGATTATAAACAAAAGAGTTTCTTTATCCCATCATAGGAAAAAAAAGGAAGTTATCCGTAATTCTCTTCACAGTTTATGGACTATATAATGTGAAGTGGTTGTAGCCCTCTAAGATAGTACCTTTCAGTCTTCTTTCCCCCAAAGCTTGTGCCAAACGTTTAGATTTTTTGTCAAGCTGGGAAACTACAGGCCATACCCACAGTGAGTTAATCAGAAGAAATACGTCACTTTTCTTTGAAAGTACATTGTACTTGCTGGCAAACTTTGTCTTGAACAAACGTTGTGAAACTTTGGTTTGGGCAGCCATTCAAGAATACCCCAAAACTCTATTTACTGAGAAAGATTCCTGTATTTATGTAGCAGTTTCTAGACGAATACAGTCTCTCTCAAGAATGAGGGTATTTGTGAAGGTAGCTTTAAAAAATCTATCTCAAGACTCTAACTGCTCTAATTCTAGAATCCAGAAAACAAATAAGCCAGCTGTTAAGGAGTATGCCTGGCAGGTACCAGCGAGTTAGATGGTAGCATGACTTTCACGTGAACTTCCTGTAGATAATTCAGCCTTACAGCAAATCCTATAATTCTCTCCTCTTATCCATCTCAAATATTGCAATTATTGCAAATATGACTTGGGCATTTCATGAGGCATTAATCATCTTTATCAGATATTTGGCTTCAGAAATTATTTTGTAATGCTGTTTACTTTGTTACTCAGAGATGAGTTATTACAGAACAGTAGTGCTGGCCATGGGAAAAGGCTGAAAGGAGGTGAAAGGCTTTATCCTTTGCATTAAGAAGCAATTGTAGAATGATTTTGTGGCTAGGTGTGCACTTTCAAAGGCAGCTATGCCTATTCCTTGCCATCAGACAGTGAATAACGGTTCCATGGTTTGTTGCTACGTTTGGTTTTCCATCCAATTCTGCTTTCCACCAAAGTCAGCACACCTGCAAGGTGTGGGAAAAATAGCACCCATCAGCCATCAGGCGAACTGAAAAAAAAGGAATACAACTTATAAGCTGGACTCCTGCATCCTGTGGTGTGTGCATATGCTGCTTATAGAAGATGCTGAATCTAAATCCTGGGCTTGACTGGAGGCAGATGCAGTACAAATCCCAATTGTTCAAATCCCAACAAGAAGGGTGTCTGCCCTTCTTGTAACTGCAAGGTTGCTTAATTGAATTTAATGAGGTTGTCCATGTGCAACACAGTTGGCAGGTAGTTGCCAGAAGCATCTGATGAGCTCTCCTGAAATTCTGCTCCATAGGGCTGGCTTTCTGTAGCCAGCAGTGGGTCAGGCTATCGTACAGCTTCTGTGTAGGAGGGTGTCACAAAACATTGCTTCCCAGGGGAAAACCAACCTAACTCTCTGCTCTTGAAACAAACTGTTTAGCTGACTTGGAGGAGCTGTCCAGACTTCTCCCCAGATATTCAGATTTAAACTTGCAATTCAGCATGTTGCATGGAGTTAATATCTCCTGCAACATGTGGGTGGAGTGTCCTCTGATTTTGCTGTGATTGAGTAGGTGGGCATATTGCAGCCCAGCTGTGTTTAACATTAGTTTTTACACAGCATTTATGGCTGAGGTGTCCAGCAATGAATTGACCTCTAGGAGGGTGTGGTTTATCCTCCATAGCTACATAGTCCCCCAGCAGTTTATGGAAGCCATGAACTAGACAGTGAAGCAGAACCAGCTTCTTCTTCAGCCTGCACTCCTTCCCTGCCCCTGCCCTGCTCTGGCTGTGTCTCTGAAAAATTAATTCCCCAGCAATTCCCCCTCAGAGGAAACTGGTACTAAAACATGTTAAAAATAAAAGGAATCATTGTTCCAAGCCTCTGGAGATTAGTTATTAACCTATGTGATAGGTACAAGCTAGAAAACACAAGTGTTTCAAGGCTGACGTACGGTCAAACTGTGAATATGAAGTGGGGTGGTTTGGTTTTGCTTTTTTTTAAAAAAAATCAATTTTGTCTAATCTTATTTCAGAGTTTAAGAGCAGCCACAGGGAAATGAGAAGCATATGATCTGCAGTCCTGAATATTTTGTCACCTTAAAATAGAGATGGCTGGTTTCTACAGAATTTTTTGGTTTCAGATTCATGTGTCTTCAAACAAAGGAATTCTCATTTTCTCAGTTCCCTTCCTTTCTTGGTTTGTTATTAAAATAAAGTAAAATACATATAAACAGCTTTTTCACTGCTCTAACAGTTCTGTATTGTTAAGAAAATGAGACCAACCTTGATGAATGGGCTTGGGAAACTGACAGGGAAAAGCAAAGGCTGTTTTTGCTTGCGGGACATGAGCTGGCCCTGCAAATCTGAGACAAACTTGTACTGCTTTTCTTACAGTGAGGCTTCTAAGGCTTGGCTGATTCTAATAAAAGGTTTCTTGCTTGGGGTTTGTGGAAGTTAAAGTATGAAGAGAAGGTACTTTATTTTAAAAAGTGTTACACTAAAGCATGAGACATCTGCAGTATCAAGAAGGCTCCTTCAGAATGATGGAATGGGGTCTGGGCCTGGGGGAAATTCTTCTGTCTCTCATCTTTGGGACTGTCTTCTGTTACTTAAGCTTGGGAGTGTGTCTTTCAAGATAATTCCAATCAGATGGAAACTACTGGAGGATCACTATGATTTTACTATATTGGCTGCATTAGTCTCTGTTACAGAGGACCATGAGATTTAGTAAGCAGCCTGGGAATACTTTCCTGTAAGAAAGAGCATAGTTCTCATGTCTATATATGCCTGGTGTCCTGCATTCAGGGATGAAGAAGTAATTTCTGCCTCTGAGAAGAGATAAATGAATACCAAGCCCAGAGGGAAAGAAGCATTCCAGAACTCGACTATGAGAGCGGTAGTTGCAGAAAAAGGGTGAAAAAAATGCTTACAAATAGGAGAGTTTCTAAAGGAAGATATGGTTGTGCAAGAAACCTGCATATTGGAGAAAAGCAGATCATGCAGAAAATGTTCAAAGCAGATATGGAAACAGAGCATGTGGATTCTGCTGGCAAAATGGAAACAACAAAGTTTCCTGCTGCATTTATGTATATATAAAGTATTTAGGACTATGACAAAGTCTGTTACAGAAGATGATAGGGGTGGTGTTTGCTTGTTTATAGGAGGAGAGTGAAAGGCTGGAGAAAGCAGAGAGAAAAGAAGTGGGTATGCCGGTGCCTCTCATTATCAGATAAATGTGTTTTTTTCATTCTCTTTCTTGCTGCTCCTCCATTTCCAAATCATGTTGCATTTCTAGATTGTCTTGCATCCCTTGGTTTCTTCTTACCACATGTCTTGCTAGCCTATCAAATATTTGTATGAATTCTCAGTGCAGTATTGCTGAAATTTCAATCCCCTGAGAAACTTGTGCCAGTAACGATGATTAGCCAATTATCAAAACTAGAGCCTTGCAAGACAGGTAATCATTCCAGGGACAACCTAAAAAAAAGTAAAATAAAATCCTGGTTAAAATTAATAATCACTGTCCTACAGTATACAGCCAAGAAAGGACTTTATACCTGTAGATTTCATTGGTAGTGAGGTGTCTAAACAGAATTTAGGATCCTATTTACCTTTATCACAAGGTTCATCACTTTGTGAAAATTAATGTTGTAATCATATGCTAAGTTTTTATTCCTTATTTTATCAGCAAAATTGGGAATTACTGATAAATAAATATTTCCATAAAATATTTTTTCTTTTGAAGTTTTCCAGTTGGAAGGTTGAAATTGGATATGTAAAATGGAACAAACATATGTTGCTGTAACAAAAATGGACATCAATTTAAGCCAGTTTTGGTGAGGTTTTTTGTTCAATATTTAAGCTGGAAACATCTACAATTTCCATTTGGCTTCCTTCAACAGTTGTGTGTTGTAGTAATCAAGTATTGTGAGAGCTGAAATTCTATGAAAATCCTATCCATTCCCAACTGGAAGAATAATAGCAGGTATTTCATAGAGCTTGAAAGGGTGACATTTCCTTACAACAGCAGGATGTAAGGGAGCGAACCAAAAGAGGAAAAATAAAGGGCATTTCTTCCCTCTGTTTGATGGAAAATTCCACATGTTAGTCTCTAGAAGAAGCAGAGCACAGGTAAACTTGCCACATTCTTATGTCATCTTGGAACATTTCTTGTTCCCATTCTTGGCTTTCAGAATTTGAAATTGTTCAGACCCACTATTCTCAAATGAACAGAAACATTATTTTAAAGTGTGTTTATTATAAACTATGATTTTTATTTTTATTTTTGCTGTTTCTTGCTTTTTGGATTCACGGTTCCTCCATGATCTGATCCTCCCTGCTCAGAAATGTGTGGTATTGGGGCACTCAAGTGTTTATAGAGAAGCAGCACTTGCCAGGAAGAGTCAGGTATTGCCCAGAGGCGGTAGCACTGATTCAGAAAGTGGCTCTCCCCTGCGAGTCAGGATTCAAACAGTAATTTTGTTGTTCTCCCTTTGGATGAAAAAGAAGTTCCAGTGTTTAAATGCAACTAGATACAACTAACATTGTAGCGCCCTTGAGGTGCAAGTGACTTATCTCTGTTTCAAAGGACTCCAGACATTTGCATGGCGTGAAGATGAAATAGGCATTACAGTGCTAACAGTGGGGTTAACATGGATGATTACCACAAAAAGGCACATGAAAGTTACTGCTTCTCTTCCCACTCCCTCCAGTCTCCTCCTACATTGCAAATAGCACATGAAGGTCACCTGCAGAACATTGTGCCTGGGTTTGGGTTGGGGTTTTTTTTTATTTATTTGTTTGTCTGGATAGAAAAAGTGAACAAGGAAGGAACATTTTTGTCTATTGAGGGCAAAGGAGTTGAAGTTCTTGGTTTCTGCCTGTTGCTGCTTTTGGTTTTCAAATCCCACTGGCAAAATTCCGAGGTCTGGCTCCTACTTCTAAGCTCATAGTGAGCCCAAGTGTCCTTTTCAATATATTCTGCTTAGTAAAAGCTAAATGTCAAAGAACAAAGCTGTAGTGGAACTATTTGGTTCCTATTATTGAATTTTCATTTTTTTTCGGTGTTGAGTGGCCATTGCTAGCCACCATTAGTTTTTTGCTAAATGTTTCTGATCATTTGTTAAGATCCACCTTGGTAGGTTACTTGACTTGACCCTGATTGCAGGTTAATTATCACTGGGGGTTATGGAATCAGTTGCCCAACAGAACTTCAAATGTGCAGTCATTGCTGACATTTAAGAGCAGACTGAATAAATTAAAATGCCTTCTCCAGCTATTAATTGAATTCTGTCCTTAATTACTGAAATATTATTATAAAACTATTTGCCAAAAATAAAGGAAGATCTTGCTCTCCAGAGAGCCACACAGAGAGCCAGATGCAGAGAGAGAGGGCTGATGAACTGGACTGGAGTAAGGATGTTTTGTCAGCTCTTGTTACCACCACATTGCTCAGTCCATATACACATAAATATAGGACATCTTAGTGTAGTTCTGTACTGGCCAGAGCTAGCAAGACCAGTATGAATGTGGCCAGAATATTTGGCATATTCATCCTCTCCTGTGCTCATTATGGAGCTGTGATTGACAAAACCAGGAGAATTTCCATACTGACGCCCACGTGATAAAATATGAAGATGTGCTTGCCTCTGTGGAGTGGTCCTGAGCATGTGCAAATATTTCAGTCCTACTGACTGCTTGGTCATCATCCCTAATCCTCTGCAAAAACACCACTTCACTCTTTCCTTGAGATGTTGGCATTTGTTGGCTTTCTAAAAGTGGATGCATGGACTGGAGACGAGCACTTTTCTAGGCAAAGCATGGTTAGTTGTGCAATGGTTTTCCTGGCCTGCAAGGGGATATATCCTGTAGGATATGTGTAAGCACGCTGTGTCCTGCTGTCAAAATGCAACTGCTCTCCTGAGTAGCAAAGGCCGCCTTGTTTGTCTGCAGCAGCCAGCAGCCACGCTGCAGAGGGCAGGGATGTACAGCTGTGAGCTGGACCTGCATCGTGTCCTTTGGAACATTTATGTTGTGCCAGGCCGCTAAAGAGCCAGTTGTAGCAATTTTTTCTTTCTGCCTGGCTTGGACACTCATGCTGTCCTTTTAGCGTAAAACACATTCTCAGACCTGTAGGCCTTCCAACACACAACTTCAAGGGCAGGGTTTCTGCAAGACACAGTAAAGTTAACCAAGTATGCATTACATCTGTGGTGGATATGGCATGCACAAGGTGAACACAAAACCAGCATTGACCCAGGCTACATACAATCTTTTCTACTGTGTGATCTTTGTAATAGTTTGGATCAAATACAGATGGAGAGTGGTTTCCTACTCCTGCTGTTAAAGGCATAAAATTCATGGGTGTCAGTATGTATGCATGAAGCATGCTGGAAAAGGGAAGGTCCACATCTGATTTTCATTTCTGTGTGATTCTCTGTTCTGTACTAACAAAAGGTGCCATAAGCATGATGACCAAAACTTCAAATATTTAGTCCTAGTAAAACAGCACAAGAAGCAGCAACCAGCACAGGGTTAGCTAAAAATTATGGAAGATGTGAAGAATGGGAGAAGCTTATTGTAACACTGCTATAGGAGTTTCTTCAAATGGAGAAAAAAAATACCCAGCACTGTTCAGAAAAGGCTGCAAATAGTTAACAGAAAGAAATAAAACACCAAGAATTGTGGATTAATAACTCCTGATTCAATTAAGTATATTAGTCTGGCTCACTGCTTTTAAGGGGTCACTATTTATTTAAGGATCCATAATTTTAGGTATCCATAATTCAAAAGTTTCTGTGTTTGTGTTAATGGGAATTCATGCGAGATGCTGCTCTCTAGGATAGATATCTCTGAAGATAAAAACAGATTGAAGTTGCCAACTATGAGTGGCAGAAGTGGTTCAGGGCTGTGTTTTTGGCTCCTAAAGAGGATTACAATTCCATCACTCGATTCTGGTAAAGAGAAAACATGGCAATCCAGACCTGCCTTGATCTTCTTGTGCTATGTGTTCCTTAACATGATATAAGCCCCTCCACTACAGTTTGACCTAAACTCCTGGATCAAAGACACTTTTGCAAGCTGCTGTTTCATTGTACACAGTGATGCTTTGTGTCTGCCCAGGAAAGCTTTTGCATTTCTAGCTTCAGTCCATCAGGCCACTAAATTTATTAAGAGAGGTAGTCCCAAACTATCACAGATAATTGGAAAGCATTCAAAAGCAATGGTCAGTGTCTAATTTCAGTGAATTCATGACCTGGAGCTTTTGCTGAGGACATCGCGTTATAGCCAGCTGCCATGAGGTGAAGCATCTAGTTCATGTAATTTAATAGTTTTGACCATGCAACCTAACCCTTTCTGCTTTTCATCAGAAAACAGTCCTAAATAGCCATAAAACAATATAACTAATTAATACTCAAATGATGTTGAGTTCTCAGTCTTCAGAACAGTATCCTGCTAGAGAAGCGTCAGGTACTGCCCAACCACAATTTCAAGAAATCTTGGTACTCTAGGGTTCATAAATAACCAGAATCATTAATTTTTTTAAAGAAAAAAAACATCACATGTAAAGGGCATGGAAAGGTAAGAACAAACAAAAAGAAAGGGTCTATCTAGGAATTCAGGTCAGAGAACAAAATGTATTAGGCCAAAGACTAGGAAGGAGCAAGAGACTGAAAGGAATTAAAGGATATAAGAGAAAGGACTGCAGAAAAAAAAGGCTGACATGGAAAATTAATGAGAAGGCCATGGACACCCAGAAGTTCTTTTGTAGTTCTGATTTTTGAAAAAGCATTTCTGGTGCTGACCATCAGCTAGATTTTTTTGACACATCAGTTTTCTGAGAATAGTGTTTTATTCTATGTGCAGTCCTACTACCAATTGTTTCTAGCATGCTTGGTTTACCTTTCCTTTGCACTTTGGTTGGAATTATTAGCTACCTCTGTGCCACTGACAGTAAGTTCAGTACACCAGTAATAAAGTCTAACATGCTCTTATATAGAGGAAGAATTAGATAGTCTCATCCACAGCTTCCTCTGTCTGTTACTCTGAATAGTTTTACCCAAACAAATACCTAAATCTTCTTTTCATATCAACAGTAGTCAAGAAACAGTAACCCTAGTAACTTCTTCTGGCTCAATATATTTTTTTCCAGTTTAAAATAGTTCTCAGCATGTTGAAACACAGAAAAGGTGACTGTACAACAGAGCCCAAGGCTAACCTTTGTAGGCAAGTGTTAGCTTAGTCATGGAGAGACAGATTAGGAGAGAAAAAAATTGTAATTGAATGTGTTTTGTTCAGTAATTTCACTTTGTTTTTAGAAGAAGGTTTCAGGCAAAAAGATAATGACAGCAATTTATTCAATTTATCCAATGAAATGTTTCAGATTCTGTTAATAGACTGAAGTGATGTTTACACGTGTAGTTTTGGATATAGTTTCCTATGGAGACAAAATCGTTAGGTGAAGATTACATTTCAGGAGTTACTCTCCACCTAGATGCAGTCTACTGAGATGGACATTGCAAAAGCACAGGACTTGCATAATTGATAATGTGGGCTGGAATTTCTTCAAGAAACTGCCTTTTCCTTGGGATGACAAACTGTGACAGCCTCTTCTCTGTGGGACAGACGAGTTCTTGTTTGTCAAAACTAGTGTAACTTTTGTGAAATCTTCAGATTTGATTTCTTACTCAAAGAACGTTTTGGGAAATTTCTGATCTTGTTAAAATGACTCCTTAGAACATTTTCAGGAAAAAGTGTAATTATGAATTTAAATTTATCTCTCTTCTACCTAAACCAACAACAAAACAAAAAAATGAAACTGAAATGAGGAAATACAAGTATTTTGAACTGGGGGCGATCATGTTTTGCACTTCCCTTCCTCCCCTTCCCTTCGGCTTACTAATTCAGAAACTTGCTGAGGTTTTTTGTTCCCCACATTGTGAAAGAGGATACCTTTTCTTGAGTTTCATGATCTTTTAGGAAAAAGAAAATGTCGTTTTCTGGACTCTAGCAGTCAGGGCACGAAACTTGTTTTCCATACATAGCAATGTAGCAAAGCAATGTACGTAAAGTATGCATGTCTTTCACAATGTAGCCCATTCTGGCATGTGGCCAATGTGTAGATACCTATCAGAGATTAGCTTGGGAAGAACTAGATGAGGAAATTTTATGCAGACTCACATCTTCTCTTAGTTTATATGGGCTTTCTTTCTTGTTGTATGAAGCTATATTAACTGAAGACGTAGTTGTTCCATCGAGTGGTTGGAAAGGAATAATCCTGTTCCCATCAAGGGTTGCACTGCACCAACCTGTACAGCTTTTCTAGGACTTGACAAACTGTTAGAGCTGTCTGTGTTTAGATGAACCCTATAAAGTGTCTACATTTGCATAGGCAAATACCTGTGCCAGCGGTACTTGCACAACACCTCACAGCTGTATGCACAGGTAACCTGCCTGGCAGCTCCAGTGATCGCTTCGCTCACGCAACAGCCACTTACGTAGAGAATCCTGAAAGCTGAAGTTCAGTGTCAGAGAGGGCCCGTAAAAGTCCATGGAAATGCATGTGAACCCCAAAAAGCAGTTTGCAGGGAGCCAGATGGAGTCTCTCTGGAGCATGGTGCCCTGTTGGATTGCTGCAGCAGCTTTTTGGAACTTGCACCAAGACCATTCCTTACAACGTACAGTTGAAAATCCAGGATGCTTCCGATTAACTTTGATGTCTGGAACAACACACTTTCACGTATGTTATTTCAAGCTGGAATTGAAAATCCAAATTACTGTGAAGGCTATGGTTTTGGAGCAGACTGACCAGAAAGTTTGTGTTCATATTGCAACAGTGGAACATGTGGTCATTCATGCTGGCAGCTCACTGACATTCTGCATACGTAAATATAAAGGGAGGCAAAAGGAGTACTTCTCAACATTCTACCTTTATATCCATCCTTTCACACCTTCAGTACCTTCAACTGGTTTCTTTGGGGTGGAAATCATAGAATCACAGAATGGTTTGAGTTGGAAAGGACCTTAAAAATCATCTAGTTCCAGCCCCCCCGCTATGACCAGGGATGGCTTTCACTGGACCAGGTTGCTAAAGTCCCCATCTAAGCTGGCCTTGAACACTGCCAAGGATGGGGCACTCACAACTTTTCTGGGCAACATGTTCCTGTGCCTCACCACCTTCCTTGTAAATCATTTCTGCCTAAAATCTAATCTAAACCTACCCTTTTCCAGTTTACAGCCATTACCCCGTGGAAAAATCTAGGTGCACAGGCCAGAAGGAAGCAACAGATGATGGGATGCTCCAAGCAAATCCCCTGCATCCCAGTGTAGGTGCAAACTCAACTAAATCTCCTTGCAGCAGAAATACTTGTCACCTGCCAAGTGGAGATTCTTCTGCTTTGAACCACTAGATATTATTCTCACTATTTTTATTCCAGTTATCAAGGCTCTTACAGCCTCTCCAATTTTCTTAATGTTATTGAGTTCTGTCAATATTCCCTTTCAGCACTGGATACTCCTATATCCCCCATGTCTCATTGCCTGCCTTATAATTCTGCTAATCCCCATTTTCTCTAGTTTAAAACAGCAAGCTCCTGTATGCCACTATATCAGACGTCTTACTGGACTTGACATAATCTGCCACATTTCCAAGAAAATCAGTTCTGAGAGAAAGATTGAAAGTCGTGACCCCATTTTAATCAACCCAAGCTGTATTTTATGCTATTTTCTATCTGCTTCCATATGTTTGCATACAACAGCAGTCAGACTTACAGGTCTATAGGGGCCATCAAATTCCACCTTTCACTTTTTTTGCTGTTGTTCTCATCTTATCTCATATGGTTTTGTTTTGTTTCCAACATAGACACAGAGGTATTTAAAAGAGGGAAAATCAGTAAAAGCTCAAATCCTGAAATCCTGCAGGAGTCCTTTATGTGAACTTCCAAGGTATTCAGGAGGAGTTTGTTGTAGAAACCCTTTACAGGATCAGGTTTGACGTAAACGGTCTATCAAGCTAGCAATTGCACCAACATGTTCCTCAGTGCAATAGTAATTCTCTACACAGTGGCAGCAAGGGTTTGTCTGTCCAAGTTTATTCTAAAAACATACAGTATGGAGGGACCTAAAAGTTGGGAAATGTTTTTAGCTCTGATCTTGGTATCTCTAGGTTGCATGCTGTGTCAGCAAATTGGAAATACAATTTATACATTTAATACATAAGCTACATTTAATAGCTTACTATGCCAGCATTATTAGAGAGTATCAAAATAAGTTAAAAAAAGAGTTAAGCAGGAGTTACTATAATTAATTAACCATCACTCAAGAGACTTAAATGGGACTTACTTGGTACAGAAGTGTGTGTGAGCATGTTAATAACAAAAACTTGTGGGCATCGTGGTGACCCTGCCAGCAGACATGGCAGATGCTGGAGTGACAGTCTGGACCCTGAGGTCACAGCGCTGGCCCTGGTCACAGGAATATACACAACTTTAGCTCGAAGCAAAGTGCATCAGGATTTCTATATAACTTCAGTTCATTGCAGTTGTTGATGCTGCAGCTCAAATCAGCATTTATTTGACTAAAGGATGATGAAATGAGCTCTAATTATAATGTGCTGAAAGAGCTGCTGAAAAATTGTCTGCTTTCTGCTTTTAATTTAGCTTGAGGCATTGGAAAAGAAATCCAGGGGGTGGAAACAATTTCTTAAGTCACAGTAAAGGTTTCATTTGTATTCTTCAGGAAACTTCCATGTCTTTTTTGGTGTCCCAGGCCCTGTCCTAGTACAGCACAACAATGTACGTTTGACCTCAACTATAGGATAAATCTCAGTGAGATCAGAGGGGCACTTGAAAGCAAGCACACATAATATGAATTTTGATCAAATCTGGAGCTAGGCAGGTCCCAGTATTAGACTTTGGATTCAGTCATTTTGAACTCTGTGTCAGGCAAACCCATAAAAGTTTGGCTTCTTTTAACTTCTCCCTGTTTGTTCACAAGGCAGCAGTTCCCAGATAAATGCTTTACTCAGTCTCCTTTTGCCCATACTATTTCGTGGCTGTTCTGGGCAGTGCTATTTTGGTATGCACACCATAAAACTGTACTGGATTTTTTTTTTTTTTTGGGCCACAATGCATCACAAATGCACATGTAGTTTGTTGTCCTCTCACTTCAAGCTCACTATTACTGTTGATGCTTGCCATTTTTCTTTCAGACTTTTGTAGCTTCCAGTGCTCTCACTGTCTTGTTAAGTGAGTCTTCTCTATTTCCTGTTCTTTCCAGGCTAGTGCCAGCAATACATGTAACACACAGATTATTTCCTCTGCTAGGTCATAAATTGCATTCACTCTCTTAGGATCCAGTCCTGCAGTGTCCTTAGCAGCATTCAGGAGGCATGCAAGAGCATGCTGTGAGGAAAAAGTCACATTGGTTTGTACAGGGCTCTTTTAATGGTGAAACCAAACACCTGCATGGGTCCCTCGCCATCTGGTCCATCAGGAATGGCCTTGAATGGTCAGCCATCACAGAGCTTGAGGGCTGGGAACAGGGTACCAACTCTTCACTGTTCCCACCCAGAAGACAATTTTCCCCTTCAGTGCAGAACTTAAGGTGCCCTGGTAGCGCTGAGCAAGGCAGTCACTCCCCAAGAAGTTGCTCCTGAGCTGCTTTCTCCGTGTCTCAGCACTGAGCCTCCGAGAGCACAGCCAAAACTCTCCCCCAGGAGGCTCTGAAGTTGTGTTGGCACAGGCGGTATTGTGGAGGGAGGACTGGGGAGAAAGTGGTTTGCTGAGCCAGAGGGTAGGAAGAGAGAAGGGGTTGGAGATGCAGGCCAATCCAGAAAAAATGTGGGTACTTTCCACCGGAGAACTGGCAACTCACCAAAGGATCCTTGGGTCTACTTGGAGAGGATATTACCCTTTCCATTCTTGCTGCAGGGTTCTTTGGCTCCTAGGTCATTTCCAGGGTTGTTATTGTAAAGTAATATTCACGAGAACTGATCTGGGAGGTAAAATAAAATACCCCTTCAGCTGGGTGTGTGACCTCGGTGAAGTTTAATCAGCTTTGTGAGGTATCTTTTGTATCCTACTGTTTCAAATAAACAAAGCTTCAGATAAAAATTAGGTATTTAAAGAGACCTTCTGGGTAGGTTTAGTTGTTTTTTTCTTCAATATTCTTTCTATTTATAGCTTTTTTGTGAGAAATGGCCACTGTTTTGCCAAGCATTCAGTAGAGTTTTTAATTATGCATACTGGCATTTTATGTAACTTTTTGGTTAACTATTTGCAGGCATTTCTGATATTTTCAAAGGGGTGGATGTTGACTTACTGCAACTGGACTTGGTGTCTGTGAGTGTGTATTGTGAGATCCCGTTTTACTTGCTTTTCTTTAGGAGAGTGGGACAGAAATCAAACCAAATAAAACTATTCTGAGAACATTTTGAGAGAGCTTGGATCCAGAGAGAGAATGTGATATTTGGGTTGTCAGTCTAAACATGGGCCAACCGATCTTTTTCTAAATTTTGTTGAGTTCTTTTTACATAAAAAATACATCAAATACAACTATTCATGTTATATTAAAAATTAATTGGAATACATTACTTATTTTAAGCATAGAGACACATACCATTCAAGAGAATAAGGCCACAAAATTAATATTTGCATCTGAATGATACTTTCTGCTCTGTGTAATCCCTGAAGCTGCTGTGCTCTGCACCTCTCCTCTGCAGGTTGTGTGATTGTAGTGAGCTCTTTTTGTTTGCCAAGACTGCAAAAGCTGATTGGAGAGGGAGGTGTCTGTCCTTCAAGGGCACCAACAGGGACCTGATCCTTACGGTTCTGTGCAAGCCGATATGTAACTCTGGCCATTTTGTAGCAAAATATATTTTGCCTGTAAGTTTGGTAGTATACCTTGCATTTATGGTCACTTAGCGTCTCTAACTTTACTTAGGGGTATATTCTGTTGAGTTCTCATGTTATTTTATTCCTATATATTTGCAGCAACTGTTAACCACTGCCATTAATACTCTCTGAAAATAATTTGCAGGTTTGCCAGTTAGGTGCTGAACTTCCACCACTTTTTTGCTTTGTGTATGAAGTATATCATTATAAGAAGCTTTCTTGAAATGTCTTCTCGAAAATTTCAGACCATGTTTAATCTTGCTCACAGGTCCAGCACTGTAATTTCAAGTTCAGCTTGCAGTTTATAACTCAGCAATCCTTTTTTTGAAGAGCTGCTAACCAATTATTCTCCATCCTATGAGTGAAGAGTTGCGTATTTGTGCCAAAACCATAATACTTTGTTCTTCTCTCTACTAAATAAAATGCTGGTTTTGCAGAGCATTTCTCCAATTTTCCTACCGGCGTGCATATTAATAATAATAAAGTTGTGCCCCTAAATCAGCCTTAACCAAGTAATTTAACGAAGGTCATGGTTGTTTAAAACGTAGTCACGGGAGTCCAAAGAAGTGAATAGATGCAGATGGTAAAGGGGAGAGCTGTAATACAATAATAGCTAAAATCATGTTAGTTCAAGCTGTGAAAACATTAATCCTCAGAATAATTAATCCTCAGAATAATTAATCCTCAGAATAATGTTTGTACTATTGTTGTACAGTTCCACAAGCAAGTATAAAAAAGTGTATTATTATGCCAATAAACACAATAATAAGTCCTCTTTTGCTAATGATCTGAATACCCAGAATTAAATAATTTTGCAAATTAAGTGGTTTCTCAAAATGGCCAGCATGTATAATTATATTTTTATAGAGGCGCATACACATATACACTTTCTTTAAGAGTTGTGGACCTTTATTCTCAGTAAACCTTTAATTAGGTTTGTTCCATGATTTCTGTTCTTCACTGTATACATGTGTGATA
Source organism: Gymnorhina tibicen (assembly GCA_013399875.1). Taxonomy (NCBI): domain Eukaryota; kingdom Metazoa; phylum Chordata; class Aves; order Passeriformes; family Artamidae; genus Gymnorhina; species Gymnorhina tibicen. The sequence goes on along the minus strand of VXAZ01000373.1, from coordinate 374,007 downwards.
CATGCAATCAGTGGTTGGAAAAAAATTAGAAGTCCCACTGGGTCTCATATTCATGTCACTTCTCATTACAGGAAGGGACAGTGCATATGTTTAAAAGTGCTGATGTGATCGCTGGAGTGACTACTGCAAATCAGCCTAATTCAGCTTTTCTAAAAAACCTGCATGAAATCTGGGTGTTTATCATAAGTGTGCCAGTTAAATCAGTGTAGATAATTTCAGAATGGTAAGAATTCTTCAGGCACAGGCTCAAGGAAGCTTTGCACATTTCCTTTGTGCGTATTTTCAACTATAGTAGGCCAGCTGTAAAAAAAATACAGAGAGCAGAGAATACAAACACTAATGAGGAATATTAGACCAACTTGGAATGCTAATGTAATCCTTGCGGAAATTCCTCCCTTTCCCCTCCCCTCTTAATTTTTCAAGTACATCTTCTTATAATCTACCCTGATTAGTTGACTGTTGAGATGCTATTAATTTCTTTTCTTTCCACAAGATTCCAAGATTTTAGGGGTAGATACAGATAATATTTTTCCATATGCATAGAACAACCCATAAAACCGCACAATGTGATTTCTGCATCAAGCCCAGCATGACTGTTTGAACTGTACCATCTTTTCAGAAAGTAAATCAGCCTCAACTTCAATCTGCAAGTGATGGCAAGTCTACTGCATCTATGTGCAAGCTGACCCAGAGGTTGGATTCTGATATGAATTTCTTCATCCTCAGTTTCAAAATGCAAACTGTCATTGTGCCTTTATTTTCTACAGCCTCTAATGCTAAAAAGATGTTTGGTACTGGAAATTTTTTAAAGTTTTCTTTAAGAGCTTTATCAATTTTAGCATTGTCAAGCCATTTCCACACTTTTGTAACTCCTCAGAATAATACGGTTACTACACGTGTGTAAAATTAATGAGTTTGCTTCATTCAAAAGAAAGAAAAAGAGAACTAAAATACTGAGTGATCTTCCCTGTCCCATGCAGCCCAGTGTTGATAGTCAGTCATAGTTCTGACACCAAATTTTACTCCTCTCTTCTCAAGTAGAATCCCCTTAAAAGTAGTTATTACTTAGTTTTGAAGCTCTGAATGCAAGCTCCCTATCAGAGAACGTCTTCTAACAGCATCTGGGTGAGCTCAAGTTATGCTCTACACTCTGATCCTTACTTACAAGCCACTGATACATTTGTGTATTGCAAGATCACTGCACAATTCATCTATGTTTGTGAAGATAAGTCAAAACAGAGGCCATTAAAGCAGAAAGTTTTATTAATTAGTAATTAGATTAGTAAATGAACTGAGTAGGAAAAATTCTTTGATTCTTCATAGAACTTTTCTTTTAAAATATGGGATGGTTTCCTTACAGCAAAACCATAAGAAAAAAAAAGTCAAAATAAATATGTGTTAATTATACTCCTAGACCTGCTTACATGTCAAAACTATTTTTTCAGTATTGCTTCATTGTTGAGGGTTAGTGTACTTCACCAGCAAGTGGCAGAACATGTCCTAAGTAGGGATTTTCCATTGCATGCCACAATTACAGACAATTGACATTTGATTATAATAACCAGCAAACTTTCATGAAATAAATGACACCTGAGTAAGCTTCATAACCATTTGCCTCGCCCTACCCTGGAATGCATCTGTGCTGTGTGAAGGCTAGGAACAGTTCTGGTGATTGCAAGCAGAATTATTGAAGCCAGGGGAGTGCAGACGTTTCCTGAGATAGCTTACACACCACTTGTAGTAGATTTTAGAACTCTTTACTTGTGTGTAGCAGCATCTATGCTCCCAGGAGCATTCCCAGGAGCAAAATGGTAGTCTGTGCTGGGGATTATACACTTGCATCCTAAAGTTTCTGTGTTTCCGGAGCTTGATTCAACCATGTCTTGCATTTTTACCAGCTCTCCATTTACATCATTGAACACAAAGTGGAGGTGATGCTGCCAAATCAGAATCATTTTGTAGAGAAGTGCAGGAATTGTGCCACTTGTTTTTGGTGCCTGTGGTTTGAGAAGCAGCAGGCAAAGCTGCTGGCCTGTGTGAACTCGTCACTTTGTTATGTAACACTCTCCTGTAACTTTGCCTGCTTCGTGACCACGTCCAGCTAAACTGCTGAGAGCCCACAAACAGTGTGCCAGGAGCGTGTGGGTTGCAGGTGTCTCTGGCTATGAGTAGTGATGTGTGAAACTACAGTGCAGGAAACATCCATAAAGGTACAACTTTCAGCAAGCGTGGTGGAATTCTGTTCCCATAGACTGAGAGCTTCTGCTTGAAAGGCCCGTCAGCAAACTCACTTCTGTCACCTACATGGTGAGTAATGTGGAAGAAAAGTTTTCTTCATTCAAAGAGGAAAAAGTAATAACAGAGAAAACTGATTTTTACCATCTTGATGCTAGCTGGAATGAGATATGCTAGTCATGCTATATATTGAGACTTGTTACCTACAACCATCCCCTCAGTACCTTGTCCATCCCTCCTTCACATTCACCTGCTGACCTTCTGGATCCTACTTCAGACTCAGGAGTACATCTAGAGCTGAGAAACCATCCTTCAACCCTTCTTGCTCTTCTTCCGTTCTGAGGGGGAGGAACAAACCCTGGCAACTGCAGCAGTCCACTTGCATGTTGGGATCACAGAGGAAGCATGAGCAGTGTCTGTAAGATGTTTCACATACTTAGTTGTTGCATAATGTTGAGAACACTTTTGCAGTGTAAATGGGTGATATTTATTATGTTCCTAGGAATCCCATTGTTTTCGGCCCATTTTCAGTTTTGCAATATTTTTAACAATTAGACTGTGGAGTTTGTTCATCTTAAATGTAGTGACCAACTTAACAGTTCTGACATCTGAACTTTAGAGAACCCTTAAGAACTCTTAATTGCTTAGCTTAAAAAAAAAGCCAAGGCCCAGCACAGAACAGATGTATAGTAATAAACTTATCTCATAATGTCAAATGATTAAACAGTGGATTCTTTTTTACATTTAAATATACAAGACTTTCCATTAAGGGACTTTGTTGACTCTGATAACAGTTTCACAACCATTAAGTTTATTTCTACAGCTATTTGTTAAAAGCCAATAGGGAAAATAATAGAAACTAATTGAAAAGCAAAGCAAACAGAGCAGAGCCTAGAATGTTTCAGTTAATAAGCAATAGAGATTGTATTGATTTCATTTTATAAACAACATTAATCCTCAATAACAATTGAAGTGTAGACAGGTTGCTTGTTTAAGTTATCAGATAAGATGGCCTACTCAGGTAGATATCTTGGGTAGTAATTTAAAAAGGATATGAGGATTCAAGAATCTATTGATCTATCCATCATGAGCCTGTGCCATGAGAAATGTTCTTGGCAAGGTGCAGTAGGTCTTAAAACCTCAAAGACTAGCAGTGCAAAATTCCTGCTGCTGGAAAACATTGCAAGCCTAAATCAAAATGGTAAAGTTTCAAAAATAGCTTCATGTGTTTTCCCCATACTGTAGAGATGACTGAAGTGAGGCATCAGATCTTATGTGCTCCCAGTTCAAAGACAGCGGAAGTGAGTATGTGTAGCCTCAAAGCAGGATCTGCATTCAAGGCTGTGGGAAGCTTTGGTCCTGGGTATCCTCTGCTGGCAGAAAACTGCAAAAGCTATTCCAGAAACACTTCTGCTCCCAAACAAGGAGTAGAATATAAACCCTGTTAGACAGTGGCTTAGAACTCCAAGGAAGGCTGGAAAAGAATTATGTGAGTGCAAATCCCCTAAAAACACAAAGGAAAGGTTTTGGCATTTTACACAAAGGATAGCAATGCAATATTCACAGCTCAAGTGTTGACAGGTATTTATTTGCAGTTGCTCTGTGACTCTGTGTGCTTGGTGGTGACTGAACACCTCTTGAGGTATGTTGGTGTAGCTGGTTCTGGAGGTGCTCCTTTTGTTTGCCTGATGGTGTGGCAGCATGTGGGAAGAGCAGCAGGGCATATTCGAGCGTGGCCAGGCTGCCCTCTTTAAGTGTGATGGAAAATCCAGAGGCTTAGTTTGATTGCTGGTCTGTGCTAAAGACCTGGCTTTGGCCAAGAGCCTCCAGCACAGTCAGACTAACCGGAAAATTGGCTCTTGTCTTGTGCTTAAAACTGCTTGTGTGTTCATGAATAAGCTTCTCTCTTCATCTCATGGTGTGCAGGACCTGATCCAGTGGCTTGCTCTCCAAATGCCTAATTTGCCACAGTCTGTGTGGAAAGGTCGCTTAACAAGCATGTGTTCAATGCAGGGACCCCTGGTACAAACGTGACTACCTGGGCTCAGGTTCCTCCTCTGCCACAGGGAAGTTGGACCCTGTGTCTCGTTCAGTGATATTGGAAGTTTCTCAAAGCCCATCTAACCTGCCCGCAAACACTTGCAGGGATGGGGCATCCACAGCTCTTCTCTGGGTGACCTCTTGCAGTGCCTTCTCGTCCTCACAGCTGTTCTGCTGAAATTGGGCTGATTTTTATGGACTAGGTCAACATCCATTAGATTAAAAAGGAAGGAAATTAAACTAAAGAAGGAGGTTGAATATGATTCTATGATCTCATGTTAACAACTCACATGGGAGAGAAGATACTTTGATGTCAGTTCCTGTTTTATTAAACATACAGCACAAAAGTGTGGAATAGGCAGTAGAACAGGGATTGACACACTGGTTACCTCTATCCAGCTGATGTCCAAGAGCACTCTCTCTGGCCAAGACAATATCTAGTTGTTCCAAATAGTGTGGAACAGCTTTTATAGGAAAGAACAGTGTTCCTAAACTGCCTTATGGTCTCTTCAGGGAATTAATTCAAATTCTTTTATGGTGAGGAGGAGAACGAAGCCCATTCCTCTGTGGGTATGGGTGAGGTCACTGGTTCTTAGCCAGGTGGATAAACCAGGAATAATCTTCTCTAGCTGTATATTTTGAAAAACAGAATGTGCTCGTACCCCAACTGCATCAGAGTCTTACTTAAGCACCACATTTTGAAACTTCTGCAGGGTGTTCTGTGTCCTAGGAAAAGGTAGCATTTCAGACAAGATTTTCTTAACAGCAGTTTATCCTTTCTGAGCTGAAATGTTGTCTTTGGTATCAGGCTTATGACTCTGGAGAAGTAAAATCAAATAAGACCATGCTAGAAGCTTGTACTTTAACGTTCTTTGTTCAAGATAAGATGCATTGAACTGTATACAAATCACATTCTACAATGGAGCAGTACACTGTATATACTGGCATTCCTGTTTTTTAATATAATAGAATGGGCTGGGTTGGGAGGGACCTTAAAGATCATGTAGTTTCAACCTCCCTGCAACAGACAGGAACACCTTCCACTAGAACAGGCCACTCAAAGTCCCATCCAGCCTGGCCTTGAACACTTCCAGGGAAGGGCATCCACAGTTTCTGTGGGCAACCTGTTCCAGTGTCTCGCCACCCTCACAGTAGAGAATTTCTTCCTATTATCTAATCTAAACCCACCCTCTTCCAGTTTAAACCCATTACTTCTTGTCCCATCACTACATGCCCTTGTCAAAAGTCCCTCTCCATCTCTTCTGCAGGTCTCCTTTAGGTACTGCACCACACAGCTTGGCATGATTGGCAAACTTGCTGAGGGTGCCCTTGATCCCCCTGTTCATGTCACTGAAAAGATGGTGAACAGTACCAGTCCCAGTTCCAACCCCAAGGAACTCCAGTTGTCACAGGTCTCCACTTGGACCAGTGAGCCCTTGAAAACAACTCCTTGAGTGCAACCATCCAGCCAATTCCTTATCCATCAAGAGTGGATCTGTCAAATCCATGTCTCTCCAGTTTAGAGACAAGGCTGTCATGCGGGACAGTGTCAAATGCTTTGTACAAGTACAGGTAGATGATGCCTTTCACTCTTCCCTTATCCGCCAGCACTGTAACCCCATCTTAGAAGGCCGCCAGATTTGTCAGGCTTGACCTGGTCTTAGTAAACACGGCTGTCACCAACCACCTCCTCATTTTCCTTGTGCCCTAGCATGGTTTCCAGGCAGATCTGCTCCATAATCTTGCCACGTGCAGAGGTGAGGCTGACCAGCCTGTGGTTCCCTGAGTCTTTCATTTTTCTCTTTGGAAAACTGGTGATAATGTTTCCCCTTTTCCAATCAATGGGGACTTCACTGGACTGCCACATCTCATGTTGGGCAGATGGGTACTGGTTCAGCCACTTCCTTGGCCAGTTCCTTCAAGAGCTGTGGATGTATCTTGTCACAAGTCCCATGGACTTGTGCAACTTAAGGTTTATTAGAAGCCCTCAAATCTGATCTTTTAAAGTGGACAGTTTTTCATTCTTGCAGTCCCTGCCTTTGGGTTCTTCAGTTTGGGCAGTGTGGCTGGATCACTTGCTGGTCAAGACTGAGGCCATTTCCATATCCTGGGTAACCAGATCTTCTGTTTTCCTTTGGAGGGGGACCACATTTTCCCAAATCTCCCTTTTATGTACCTATAGAAGCTTTTCTTGTTGACCTTAATGTCCCTGGCCAAATTTAATTTTATCAGAGCTTTAGTTTTCCTTACATGATCCTGGGCAACATCTCTGTATTCCTCCCAGGCTACCTGTCCTTGCATCCACCCTTTATAGGTGGAAGCATATATATGTATAACTAAATAAAAATGTATATCATCATGATAAAATAATATTGAAATATGAGAAGAAGAATATATATGGTTAATTAAAGAAATCAATACAGATCACTGGGAATAAGAGATGACTGAGAGATAAACTAAGAAAACTGACGTAAATGAAAGCATTTTCTCCAAGTACATTTCTGTTTATGATAAGGGTGTTTGGATGTAGCAGAGGAGACTAAAAAAAAATGGTAACAAAAAGGAACCAAAAACCTGCCTGTCTTAAGGCAGAAGCTTCTAGTTGCCTCAGGTAGAAATTTCCTGTTAACTTTTGTGGTCCTTGGAGAGTAGCTGACTGTCATCAATTCCTGGTCAATATTTGAGTAATGCTCTTTGGCAAGTCACACCATTTGCTATTTGCTCGATCAATGTATAATAGCCCAATGACTCAATATTATAAAACTCAATGACCTGTGAAACTTCAACATTTACATTTCTGTTAAAATCTCAAATAGTTCTTTATTAGTAGGAACTCAAGCTAAAATGCCAAAGAGATAAGCTTGATGACAATTATTAGCTGCTTTTCTTAGTCATACTGAGACAAATCCTAGTGCTTTTACAAAAACTGAATACTGTGAAATGAATGAAACTGCAAAAGGCAAAACTCATCACACATTTGAGGGATTAGAAGATGCAGAGGTCAGAATCTGTCCCAAGAAACCCATGTGAATTTTCTTGGTTTACTCACCCTGCTTACTCTGGCATACATCTGGGTAGCTGTACCCAAATGGACATAAAATATTTACTGACCTGTAGTGGGAGTCCAGTGTTTCACAGGAACTCTCTGCATGAAACACCATTAATTATCTGGTTATCCAATGTCTGTGCAGTTTAGCAGGTTTTAGAGTGGTAAATATATTATCAGATGAAATCCTGACCCCATTGAAAACAAAGTAAACCTCCCAAGGGTCCATACCTCAGTCCTGGTGGGGAACCTTCCATTTACAGCCTCCTTAAGTCCTGCAGTTACAGCCCGTTTCCCATATCCTCCCTGGCTCCTGGCAGCACAGGAGCAGAGCAGAGGCAGGGAGGACCAGGGCTGTTGCTGCTAGGCTGGGCGCTCACACAGACACCGTGTCTCCGTGCAGGGGTGCCAGCCTCTGCAAACACATCTCTGCTGACTGGGCACTCCCTGCATGTTCCCGTGCAAAGTCAGACCTGGAAACTTAAACTGCCACTGTAGATGACTTACATTGTTTAAAGTTATATGTTTGACTGCCCTGAAAGCATTAAAAACACTGAAGAGGACCATGTGGTCTGGAAAGCATATCAGGATCTTGGTCCTGGGGTGCTTACAGCTCCAGTTAACACTCAGAAGTGAGTGATGTCAGCACTTTAGTTCATTTCAGTGCAAGATCAAATGGGTGAAGCTAAACTATTTACTGTCAAACACAGTTGTAGACACCAAAGCGCAGGTAAAACAGAGATGCAAACAAATGTCTGCCTCTCATCTGTTGTAATTCACAATCTCTAAGCTCAGGTGCCGTGACGTTGTCAAGGTTCTGCATCAAACATGGGTGGTGATTTGACCTCCTGGCTCGAGGTAGAAAGTTCAGATACTTTAATACTTTAGTGTATCAGAGTTACATCTAGAGTGGTAATTCTGGTTTGAAAAAGAAGACTTAGGTGCATTAGGACATTGCCACAAACTGAAATGCCTCTTTTTTTATTTCTTTCCTTCCCACTTTCCTTCAAGTACAGCAGATCAAAGGATTGTCAACAAGCTAGCTCACAGACATGTTTGCCAAAATAACCATTTGGACAAACATTCTTATTTATTTTTCCTATTAAGAAAATGTCCATCAACCTATCAGGATTGGCTTCAATTGTGAAGTGAAATCACTAATAAGAAAAGAAGAAGCTCTTAGTAATAATTTGACCAAATTAATGGTGAGAGCTGGTATAAGAAATGCTCTGCTGACCTTTGAGGCACAGCACCTCGAAGATTTAAGGAAAGAGAAAGCTAGCAGATGTGAGATAGGATGAGAGAAACTCTCTGCTGACCAAGGCTGTTTCCAAGGCAGGTGGAGCACATGGAGGTACCCAAGTGTGCAGTGGTCACAGCATGTAAGGTCCAGATCGGTGAGCCGCCACATTTGCTCCCATACCTTGCTCCCCAAACCTTTGTGGAACAGGAACAGTTGATACAGGCGAGGCATTTCAAATAACACATGTGAGAGACAAATATTTTCTGGCTGCAGAAAGGAGAAGAAAGATAAGATGTATGACTCTCCCAGTATCTCTGAAGAGCTTTTCTGATAATTTCATCTGATTCTGACTGCGTTGGCTGTGGCATGACACCTCTGTTCCAGCAGCCCTGTGTGTCCCTGCCCTGGCACAATGGGCTCTCTTTACCTTGCACTGTATGAGGGCTCTGTAAACACACAGAGTGTATGTAAGTGCAGGCTGTTACACGCACTTACTACTTGAAGCAACTCAGAGCAACTCTTGGGTCACTATTTGCATGAAGAATGTGTGTGGGTTTATCATTATGCAAAAGGTATCAGACACACCTGCTAGAACAAATGAAACATTTCTAGAAAAAACAAACCTGCCTTTTGCTGTAGTGAATATCTGCAGACTGTTCTCTTGCATATTACACCATTTCACCACACTTGGAACATCAGTACTGCCTTGGGAAAGTTTGTGCCAGCCCATTTCATTCAGCTCCTTAAACAAATGCTCGGGAAACAAATTAAATCTGAAGCAACATGAAACAGGCTAAAGAGGGGAGAGAGAACACATCTAGCAAGGGAAAGACCAAGGCTATGTCAACATAGTACAATGCTGCACAGAGCCAACACATTAATACTCTTAAGCAGCACTGTACATTTGGATGTAACAACATGAGGTAACTTCTTAAACTACCTCCATATGACAGGTGTTTGCTTGTCAGAGCTCGGTGGCAATGCAGCTTGGCATCATCACAGTAGTTCTGTGCCTCACACAGAGCTTGCGTTGTGTTTTTCCTGCCACATCTGTCTTTTATATATTTCAATAGCTCAGTGTTGTTTTTGATGGGAAGTAACGTGTTCAAGCTGCCTGTGAACCCAGGCTCTCTTGTCCAGGAGATGCAAGTGTCCCTAGCTCCCTGCTCCCTGTGAGGGCGGCCCTCAGCAGGAGTCCCCGCTGAGCTCTGCAGCAGCCTCATTCTGCACTGAGGAACATACTGTGCTTTACTTTCCCCTTTTCGCATGTATGAAAGGGGATTGTCCCATTCTAAGAGTAAAAACATGCTTTGGAGGCTAAAGTTCAGTTTACCCTGCCTACCTTTTATTTATTCTGCTTGCACTGTATTAAATGTAGTCTTACCCACAGACTGTGGGTCTGTGAGGCTGTTGAGGTTTTTACAAAAGCTCTATTAATTGTGCTATGTTGAATTAAAAAAACTGAACTATAGATCATATGTGTAGAAAAAGAATGAACAGGGTTCCCCTCTTGAAAATCAGCAATGAAAAAGCCAAGTCATATAGGAGGCAAACCACAAATGTTGTTAATTATCCTAATTATTTGAAGCGTGTGACCAAGAAACTACTTTAACATTGAAGTAACAGTGACTATGAAATAAAAGGATAGTGAAGTAGTGAATGCCAGTTTAAGGTAGGGTGCAGTAAGTAGCAATGTGTTAAATATATTAATACAAGAGATATAAAGAGAGTTCTGGCTTTTCATATTGGTCAGTGTGTATTGTTGGGCTCTACATTGGTGGTGCGTGGATGAAAGAGGGTCTAATAATGGACATGAACATAATAGATAATTTACTCGCAGTGTTTCTCATTGCAAAGCTAAGAATTAGCTCTGTATAATATTTGTGCATAACATGTCTGAAATCTGTGTTCAGTGTTGTGAGAGAAATACACCTGCAGAGCCCTGAACCCACCACAGCAATCTCGTATTTCTCAGTCACTGCAACAGTGATGTGCCACGTCATCTTGGTTTACTCACCTGCATCACTTGCTATCTACATAAGCACGCTTTGGCTTGGTTTAGTTTTGCTTCCCTGTGCCCCTGCCCCCCCATCTTAAACTGGATTAGAGCTCAGACCTTTGGTGGAAAGACTTGAGTACAGTTTCTCAGTTTCTCACTGGACTTGGTCATCATTGTGGACATGGTTGGCCTGTGCTGTCAAACAACAAGGCTTTTTGCTCATGTCAGTGAAAGAGAGTGAAGTAAGTGCCTTTATTCTTCATGTCAGACTGATAAAATGCAACAGAAAGAGAGGGTGACGCTACCAAGGTAAAGGAAAGAGTGCAGGCTTACTGCATGCATATATCCCCTTACACCCGCACACAAACCATGACACGTATTTAGTGAAATCATGCTTCAGTTTCCCAGGGGCATGAATGAATGAATTGGCAGGGAAGCCAATAAGCCAAGTGAATCTTTCAAGTCACTCCATTAAGGTCACCAATTTTGCATTTTTTGGCCAGTAGAGTGGTCTCTCAAACGAATTTGTTCTTCTATTTCATTTATAAAAACCAAGACACGGTCTTTGGCATGCTTTAAGGCATTTAAGTAATCCTAAAGAACTGAGCATGATTCTTTGCGTGTTTTGCATCATCAAACTTGGCAACCCCCATCACTGCCAATATGTATCCACATATGAAAATAATTAGCTGAATATCTGTCCCCTTGTCTGAGAAGCAGTGTCATCTGCTCGGGAACTGGTTGGAAATACTAATGAAAGATGGAGATACTAGGAGAAATAAACAAGAACAAGAAGAAATATGCAGTGCTACATAAAGAAACTAGAGATGAACATAAGGAGAGCTATCCAAGTGATACTGACAAATCAAGTTCTTCTCATCCTCTTTATATATTACAAGAAGAGGTTACACAGTAAAATTAACAGTATACACTTAAAACCCACAGAATGTGTCTTCTTTTCTTACTATGCTTTTGTGGCCTGGCAGATATAGCTTCTACTGAAGCATCTATCTAGGGAAGTGAATTAACTATTATTTTCTGTTTCTTGCCCCTCAAAGCAGGAGATAAAAGGAGCAGGTGCACGCAGCTTAGCTAGTTGCTGGTGGTGTTAGTGCAGTGTGTTTGCCCCTGAGGTTCCTGCCCATGACATTGCACTCTGCACAAAACCCATTGATGAATGGTATTCTGGAATGTGCAGGAAAGTCTGAAAGAATCACCTTGATTTTGTGAGACTGTTTAATTATGACTACATCAGCCTACGTTTCTCTGTAGAAAGCAAAAAAATGGGTGGAAAGGCAGAAGAAGGGAATCTTCCATTCTTCTTCCTTTGATAGATTTGTTTGCATTTTCCAGCAGATGATACAAATAATGAGAAATAGCTGAGTTCTTCCTTGCTTTTTCTCAACAGCACTAACTTCTTTAAGCTTTCTAACAGCCGGGACAAATCCATTATGGCATTTCTATTGCATTTATCTAGCTTAGATTTTTATGTACAGAGTCCTCAATGGCTAAATGCCTCCCATGTTCCATTATCTTAAAATTAAACATATGATCACTACAGGTTCAGTCTGCACTTAGGAAGGTAGTAATGGGGCTAGGAACTTCTGATGCAGTAATATCCTCTGTTCAGATTAAAAATAGCTTTTTAGCTTTGATCATAAATGAACTAAAGGATTATACTGGGGCGTCTTTGTGGATGTATCACTAATTTGATGATGGGTTATTATATTTTTAACTACTCTGCCTTTCCTGTTACACAACTTACCACTGGTTTCCCTTTAACAAATGTGAGAGGTTTTCCACTTGGCCATTTTGGTTTTAGCTTAAGTAGTCTCATTTACTAACAATGTGTTAGTTTCTACAATATGTAGACTACAATATGTAGTTTCTTATCTATGAATTTGAGGGGCTAACCAACGTGGTCAACTTTTTTCATCACATGATAGAAGGATTTCTTTCTTTGCCTCTTGCCATCTTCCCTCCAAATGATACCCTCCTACTCTCTCTTGATGGAAACTTCTGTATCACTGTCTGAGGAAAGGGAAAATCCCAAGACACACGTGTGCACGCACGCAAGTACCAGAAGTACCTTTTCAACAATGCTCTCAGGGACCTATTCTTAATGCAGATCACACAGGCTGAAATCATCCTCTCTTTTAGGCTTAATTACATCCCTTATATAAGTGGAGCCAGCTGGGGCTTTTTTTCCAGCTTCTTCAATTCCTAGAAGGTTAGTCTAGCACAGGGACTATCAGGTTACTGTTGCCAAGGAGTTTACAGCAGTACTCAGAGAGGATAATATACTATCAGTCATCTCATCTGTATCATCACATACAAACTTGGTTTCTTTTTTTAATTTTTTTTTCCATTTCTGACATGCTGTCCTCCACCATATGGGTGCTCTTAAAAGGAGAAAATTCCTGGAAGTTACCAAGGACAAGTTCTTGCACTCAAAAAATTGTCTAATGGCTTAACTTCAGCAGTGATGGGGGGTGCAGGATGAGGGCAGGGGTGAGGGGGCTTTTCTTCCAGCTGTGAGCCATCACCTGTGTAAAAAACATCCTCATGGGGCAGGGTGTTTAGAGGAAAGAAATGCATCTCATATTCCAGTTCTTTATTATGCCAGTCATGTTGGAGGACTTCTTTTGAGCTGTGGTAGGAAAGCTCTCTTTTTCTATTCAACAGAGTGTTTAGACAATTTGAAGAACTCTTGTCTCCCTTCCTCTATTTGAGCTCAAGTCTTCAATTAGATGTAATTGAAAAAGGTAGAGTAAATGGCATGTGCCTGCCTCTTTGGAAGGCATAATTATGACTAGCTTGCAGACTTGGAATTTTGATGACTGAATAAATAAAGAAGACAGATGCGTTTGTGTACACACTGACAACAGTATTGACAGGATGACACAGGGACATTTGTAGCTCTGTAGGATGAGGAGGAAAATGAGGGGTTTGGGCTGCTTTCCATCCCCTCTTATTTAGAAAATGAGCATTTGTTCTGTCTTCATGTCTGTGGATGAGGTGAATTTCTATTGTGCCTATGAAAGATAGTAACAGTTGGAGTTAGGAGTTAGGCATTGATTTGTGCTAGCTAGAGGGCTCCCATTCAACATATTCAATAGGAGATATTATTTTATTTCTACTTCCACTTTTACTCTCTTTTACCTTCTTTATCTTCTCAGCGTTCTGCAGGTAAGAAATTACCTTGACTCAGAATAGAAATTGGAATGTGTTGCCAAGTAATCCTGTCTTCCAAACTCAAAGGTATTCCACAAAAGACAACAGCTGTGCAAAGGACTTTCATCTCCTTCAAAAGCACTATCATAGCCATGTTGCTGTGTGGCATTTGTATCAATAATTTAAAAAAAAAACAACAAAAAAAATCCAGCACAAGTATTGCTTGGAGTGGAGAAATAGAATATTTAGGTAACCAAGCTCTTCGCAAGGTCTCCATGCTCCCTCTGCCATGGCTTGCAGGTGGTGATACAGGGACAAACAAACCAGTTGAGAACAAGCTGTTATCTAATCTATAGCTTAATAAAATATTGGTGCTTCTAAGACATTAACTATCTTTTCATCATATAACCTGACTATCATTATTGTATCTGAGATCAAAAAATGTTCTCAAAACCTTGTTTGGTCAGCAGTCCTCTGTTTTTTTTCTATTGCCTTCTATGTCACAGATTAATGTAGTCATCTATTATATTGTTGTACTCTTTGCACGCAATCACAGCATGGTCACTGTTGAAAATAAGTCACCATTTTTGAATTTGCAGAGGCTCTAAGTGAAAGCTGTTGGGTATGGTCTTAGCACATACCTTGAGCTGAAGTCAAGAATGATGTGTTAGTTTAGGATGATTTCTTTTACATTTGTTACAGACTCCATAAATGGTCTGACTTTGCTAGACCTACTCTGGTGCCACGTGGAGGGAGTTCTACTTTGCTGTGTATCACAACTCTCTTCTCTTTCACTGGTATGTAAACTTAAATACTCAGTATGTTAATTAAAATAGCCTGATGCTTATAGAAGTTTTGGTGGTGTATGCAGGGCTGAGAGATCTCAGCATAAGGACTGGTGACACTAAGAGTGTCTTTATTTGCTCATCAGTTGAGACTTTTTTTTCTCTGTTGTAAATACAGTTTCTCATGAACAGTATCTGAAAAAGACCATACAAAGGGTGGTTGGGATTGCATAAGGAAACGGCTTTGCTCATCTATTTATCCTGCAAAAAACTCAGTTGCTGGGAATGTGCTTTTTTTGCTCCCCAGGGAATAATGAAAGAAAATAAAATAACTGAACTGAGTGTAAAATATCTAAGTGAATAAGAGAAAGAGATAAAACCACCTTCAAACAGTGTCTCTGCTTACGTTAGGCTATCACAAGGTTTTTTTAGATTGTGGGTTTCTTCAATTCAGCTATTCCCCATTAGCTCACATTTCTGTTATGTTTCCCTCCTCTGTTCACTGAAATAAACAATTTTGATAGCAGAGTATCTGTGGTGTTGTTTACTCAGGTCCTTCAAATATAAAATACTTTCATACTTCTCTTTCTTTCAGTCGAAACAAAGGCTCTTATCAGTGAGATATCTGGGTTCTAATCTCTGTACCCCACTAGTGTGGACCACTTTGTTGTGTTTTAAAGACCTGCAGTCTCATCTGCCTTTACACACTTGCACAATGTGCATTGTTTGCTCCCACAAAGCTATTTTGGCATATGTCCTGTTTCTAATACAGATCTGTCATCATTCCTCAAACAGCTTCCTCATGCCCTCTGCCAGTTTCACACCAAGCATAGAAAGTCCTGAAGTGTACCAACATCCTGAGGTTTATTTTTGTGGAATTAAGCTCACTTCTGCCTCTGTTGCTTTGAGGCCTTGCACCTCATGGGTGTTCTTCCATCTGCATTCATTTTAACAAGAGCTGTGCTGGTGCTGCCTGCTCGGTGGGTATCATGCGGAACATTGCCGTGAGACCTTGGTTCTGCTCTTCACGTTATAAAGCAGCCACCCATTCCATGCGCTGTGGAATAAAAACCTAGGAGATGGGAGCATGTGCTGACAAAATTTCTGGTACTAATTCTTACTGCAAGCATTCCTCCTACTGCAAGCACTACAGCTAATGTATAGCATTAATTTTTTACACAGGAAATGAGGAGCGGCTGTATTTAATAAAAATGAATTAATTTGCCGTCTAAAGTTATCTTCCTGTTTTTACTGGTGCGAAGTAACCCTGGAAAGTTCATTGCCAGATGAGCTTTTCCTTATGACTACGTACATAGTAGCAAGGTGGCATTTTTATTTGTCTCATTTATTCTTTCTCTTGTTTCCTTTCATAAATTAAAAGAAAGCAACTCTCCCAATTTGCAAATAAAGCTGCCTCTGTGTCACAAAGGCAATAGCACAGTTCTCTTTGCCATTGGTTGTACACCTTCACAACTCTTGACTCTTGTTGCTGCCAGGATGTCAGCTAAGCTTGTGATATAATGACAGTCTGAATCAAGGAAAATTGCGGTGTGAAGATAAAAGGACTGCAAGGAAGGAGGAAAAGGACAAGCTCTTATTCATTATTCCTGTTTAATTTTAAAGTTATTTTTCCTAAGATTAAAAAAAAAAGTCAATTTTGGGTTTTTTCCTCCATTTGGTCTGGTTAAGGAGAGGGAAAAAAGAAAATAGTTGCAAAAATAAAATTAGAAGTATTTAAAATATAATGATTTTGGATACAACAGTCAATGCACATTCATCTGTTGGGTGAAAGTGACATATGTAGACTGTTGTAGTGTCTACCCATGTTGTACAATTTGTACAGCTGGAGACTGTGAGGCAGAGTTGCAGGGGAGAGTTCACATAAGAAGGGAAATAAAATTAAGGTCTCACGCCATGATAGTGCATTGCAGCTCTTGTCCCGGATCTGAGAGACAGAAGTCACTCACTTGCATTAACAATTCTGTATTATTATGAAATATTTTGAAGAAAAATATTCTTGCATCAAAATATATTTTAAAAGCTAAAAAAAATAGAAGTCACTCCTTGGATAGCAAGAAAACTTGTGTCTTCTGGAGTTTGAACAACTGTGAAGACCCAGGTATATGAGCCACAGCTTAAGAAAGGGAGCAAAACTTCAGTAAAAAGATTGCAGTTGGGCTAAAAAATACATTCTTCTGGTCCTTATATGTGGCATGTCCATTTGCCCTTCAAGTCGATTTTGGGCTGATGACGTGGACTGTCACATAAGAGTGGAGTGCACATGAGCACTGCTTGCTTCCCCAACAGATCTGGTCTGTGTGCACGGATAACACACATCTGTCCACAGACTCTGTACCCACAGACTGAGTTTCTGCCGGCAAAAACCCTCTGCTAGAGTGTTCATATCAAGTGCATGAAAAATGTTCTTAAAAGTTAGAGGTGTATATATGGAAACTGTTTAGTAGTATCTCATCCAAAAGAAGTAAGGAGGTATTAAAAAATGAAAACTCATTATACCATACATTGGAATGAGGAACATTTAGAATTGTGCAACATGCACTGCAGTGAATGAGCATATTACAAACCGAATGTGACTGATATGACATAAATGATCATCAGTTTGAATGCAATTTGGAACCTTGCCAGTTACACTTGTGATGGAACACTTGATTCTGATGATGCTCTTATGCTGTAAAAATATATCCCCTATTATATGATATAAACTATGCATTGTTGTAGGTCATGTTACAAGAATGTTTCTTGTGCTCCAATAATTACTTTAAATTGTCATGGGAATTCAACATTTCCGTTGGAAGCTGGTGTTCCAGTAGTAATTCTCTCACATGTAATTATAAAATTATTCACTGAAATATTTTTGTGTGTATGGTGTTAGAACTCCTGCAAAAAGTTAACGTTTTCAGTGGGAAAAGTATATTAATCTTCTAATTAAAACAAACAAACAACAAGCAAACAAAGAGAAAAAGAGTGAGAGAAATGTTTTGACTGAATTATCAGTGAACAGGAAACAAAGTGGTCAGTCACTTCCCCCAAAATCCTGAACTGATGTGTCTGTCACATGTATACAAGCATAGTGCCTCTGGTCACACTCCGGCACAAAGTCACTGGTTTTGTACACAGATATTTCATGTTTCTGGGCTATTTCTCACTTCTACTACTCACTGACTACCCACTGCTATATAATGCTCTGACTTAACATAGTGAGTAGTTATTCTTTAAACAAGGTTTTTAAATACCTGAAAAAGTCATTGATATCTGATGTAGAGAACATCTTTTACGTCCTTTGATTCACAGTGATGTTCTGTTTCTAATACTTCTGGCATAGGCCTCCCACTTTTAAGGGTTAGTTGCCCGTGTTTAGACAACAAACACGTATTCACAGTGATGTTCTGCTTCTAATACTTCTGGCATAGGCCTCCCACTTTTAAGGGTTAGTTGCCCGTGTTTAGACAACAAACACGTAATTAATAATCCATGAAAGAGTCCTTTTCTGTTTCATGTGATCTGTTGAGTACACACACACATGCTTCAGTTGATATTCATTCCACAGAATAGGAAAATCACTCTTTGGATGTCTAACATCCTGAACCCAATTTCTATATTAAGATATTTTGTAGGGTTGTTGTTCCCCCAGGTACTCTGCTGTGTTGCTACTCCGGTTCTTGACAATCTCTGTCAAGATGCTTTGTTTCCTTTGCAATGGGCAACACCTGGCACCTCACTGGCACCCAACACGCAGTACTATTTTTCTTTCAGTACAGTTTCCCATCTCTTTGTTTCCCCTCAAGCTCACAGAAATTTCAGCTCTGGTATTTTCATTGTGCACTCTATTTTATTTCTGGGTTTGTTTTTTATTTTGTTTTATTTTATTTCCTGGAGTATTTTAACGAATTCTTATGAGTTTTCTCTGCTTCAGCCACTGGCATAGCACAGCACTGCCCTGACAATGTGTCCACAGTCATTTCCTGTTCCAAGTACTGCTGTATCTCATATTATATCGCTATGCATAACTCTTGCCAGGAAAAAGGGGTCTCAAAATGATTTTTCACAGAAAAACACTGATCTATTTATTTGGTTTGCTACTACAAATATTCTCGCTCTAGGTTGTGACCGGGTGAATTCCAGGCCCATTGAGGCCAATGGAAATCCGTCTCTTGACTTCAGTGGAGACAGGATTTCCACCCAAATTTTTGCCTGTTTGGAGAATTAGAACTGACAGTGATTGTTGAAAAAAAAACCCTGGAACAACACGTCATTGTAAAAAAATAATAATAACAAGATTCTGTCACTTCTGGTGCTATCAAATAATGACTTTTCAGCACTGCATGAAAGCAATTCAAACAACTAAGCTTTTGCTTGGCTTTTTTTTTTAAATCATTACCTGCTGTTATTTGTGTGATGATAGGATCAAGGAGACTTAGCCACAGATAAGAACCTCAGTGTTGTATAAACAGAGAAAGAAAACAGACCCTCCTTCAGGCTTGCCAAATAAGTGCTTACCAAGAGGTGAGGAAACACGGGAAAACAGTACATCCACACCAATGGTTGTTGCATGTTGGGCTGTGAAGCAGCGCCTTGGGAGCCTCTTCCCGGGTTTTTCTGGGTGTGATGAGAGAGGAGAGTTTTAGGAGGTGTTTTGAAGGACATAGACTAGCTCTGTGCTGGCAATGACAGATTTCACTTTCAAAACATGAAGAAAAGGGAGAGAAATCCCCTAGAAAGCTGGTAGGGGATTGTGAGCTGCTGCCTTTGAGAAGAGCAGAGTTGAGGGAAAAGCAAGGTTGGGAAGTCGAGGAAGTGGTAAGGGCAGTAACAGCAGGACTGGAGAGGCTGGGTGGCCTTTCCTCAGGAGAGGAAGCTGTCTCAATTCACTTCTCCCTTCTGTTATTGTCCTTAACACATCTCTCTGGTGTTTCTAGAATTGTTTGTATTCACAATCCAAAATCCAGAGGCTCAAATAACATAACTGTCCATATCCAGATACTTTTCTCCCACCATCAGCAAGTACTTTTGGAACTGGAAGCGGCCCAGCTGGATATAAGACGAGGACAGATTTTCTTGAAAGACTTCTCATACAGACAGCTTTTAGCTGGGTTGGAAACATTTCAAGAGAAGTAATTTTTCATTCTATTCCAACATTTCTTCATCCAACTAAAGCCAGGAAGTGCAGAGATAATAATTTTAAAAGAGAAGGGGACTGAAGCCTAATTCCAAAACTACAGTAACTGACACAATAGAAATATGATAATTAGATGTTTTATTAGAAGAGTAATGGGGTTTTCATAAAATCTATTACATGAATGAAGACTCAAGCAGGCCACTCCTTTGAAAGCTATGGCTCATCTTTATTTAATATACATGGCTCCAAAGCAGATCCCCGCCCCTAAGTATTTTTAAACTTTAAGGCTCTTTAGAACCTGCATCTGCACTATATTTTCCCTATATTGAGAGTATACAGCTCATCTAAAGTTACTTCTCACTAAAAGTACACCACAATTTGGAAGCACTGAAAAACCCGAGAAAGGTGACTCTGGAGAGCATCCTCTTGGTGAAACCAGGACTCGGAGACTGCCTGTACTTAGATACAGATGTGCTGCCCTCAGACACCATTCATGCAGCCCAGCCTCTGCCTTTATAACTGCTGAGTGGAGCCTGTAGATCAGTGTAGGTATCTGAAACATGGATTTTAATGCTGAAGCTCGTACCTCTCTGTATTTGACTGATATGAGGCAGATCTCTCTTTTTCATCTCAAATTCACTTTCTTCTTTTGAATCAAGGTACACATCTGCCTCTGCTCCTTCAGATTTTGATGTGCTGTGATAGTTTTTCTAAACCCTTCCTGTATGAGCACTTTGGTAATGCAGACACTCTTTATTGGACCCAATATTTTTCTGACAGTGGTGGGAAGAGGAGATATATTTTGTTCTTGCGTGTGAACTTGGGTAAGTGTTATCGTGTACGTTCCTTTGACTGCTAACCATATTTCCTGCTGGCTTTGTTACCCACAGCAGTATGTAACTTTCCTTCCTTTGTCCCATTCAAACTCTTAAAAAAAAGGAATCAATTCAGAAAGCAGTTATGGGTTCACAATTTCTAAATTTGCTGTTTTCCTTCTTTTTCCTTACCTCACTAGTAGATTCTTTAACTTTATGAGAATAAGCAATTACTTATCTGTGCCATTCCATAGACATTCAACGTCTTCAGTTTCCCAACATGAATAGTCCTGCTCTTTCTGACCACAGCACATTAAGAGTTAAAAAGGGGTGGTTCTGTGCTTGTGCAGCAGCTTGCTTGATATTACCATGGCTAGTACTGGACCAGGAACTGCTTTCCTGTCCCCCAGTTTGGTTTTGTAACCATGGCTTTCATCCCAATTTCAGTCAGTCGGGTAATTTTCCCTTGGGCTGTGGACTTACTTTTCTACTATAACTACCAGGTAGCTATGAAGATTTCTCAAACAAAAGTAATTTTTAACTGAAATTACTGTGTGAACTTTTTTAAAAAACAAGAAAATTATTTTGTTGCTCTGGAAGCATTTTCGTTAATATTTTCTACATTGTGAAATTTATCTTAAGTGACTGCTTCCTGAAAAAAAAAACAGCAACCAAAACCCAAACCAATAACTGATTTCTTTTTGTCAAATTAGTGTTTTGTTTTCTGACTGGGAAAGTTGCATGAAGAAATTCCCAAGTGGCTTCTTTACGAGCTTATCAGTTTAGACTAGTACACATTAGAGAGCTGCTTAAAAAAGTTTCATTTCACGATTCAGTAGTAATACAGGTTTTATTTAAAGCCTGATCCAAAACTTATTGTTGTCAGCCACTCTCTACACTTAGTGGACTTCACACTCAGAAAAATCAGAGCCATTGACAGCTATCAGTAGCTTCATGTGGCATCTCCGTGGAACTCATTAAATTTTCTCAGTTTTCCAGATGCTGAGCCTAAAGCATACTGAAGGTGGAGGCACTTGCCCGAGGACATGCTGTATGTCAGTGATGAGATCCTGAACACCAGCAGCATCTCATCACTAGACTTTGGCCTTCAGACTAAAGGCTCTGAAGGCATTTATAAAAGAACTACTTTCTCCCATATGCATTTTCAACTGGCTGTGCCTAGTGTTGATGACAGCTTCAGAGTCCCAACCCAGACCTGGAGTCTCTGCCTGAGTGGCTTAAGCCTTTAAAGCACAGTTCTCAGTCCCATGACTTCTTTTTAATGGAATAACAGTACTTAAAACCCCAGCAACCCTATAGCTGTAACACAACCCACAGGCTGTTACACTCTCTCCGTGTGGTCACATCTTGAGCAGTTGTTCCAGCAAGAACACATTTCATGGTCCATATTTCATCTAGACAAGGCTTTTAAAGTTAGATTGGCTCCCACCAAATTTAGTTTGTTACCCCAGACTTTCCTTGAAGGCTGAAATGCATATGTCTGCACTATCAACCTCACTTAAATTTGCCTTGCAGATCATTTTTTGGTAGCTGG
The DNA here is from genome assembly GCA_013399875.1 of Gymnorhina tibicen. Lineage (NCBI taxonomy): Eukaryota > Metazoa > Chordata > Aves > Passeriformes > Artamidae > Gymnorhina > Gymnorhina tibicen. Next base: position 351,978 of record VXAZ01000373.1, on the reverse strand, counting down.
GAAAAAATAAATATAGTTGTAGCTTTTTTCAAAATGTTTGTCTGGCAAAGATAGTAAAGAGTTTACAGTCAATTTGAAGTTCATAATGCTCCTATCAGTAAAAATATTAAATATATTTCAAACTATGGCTTAAAACTGCAGCAGTCTTCTTTCACTGCTAGAGCTCCTGATGTCTCAAGCCATCAGTTGTCAGTTGTGACTGTATTTTGCTGTCAGAACTTGAATGAATGACTTCCTTGAACAATTTAAATGTTATGCTTTCTGATATACAAGCAGTTCTGGAATATCTTTAATTTTTCCAGCACTTCAACTTTTTACACTGTCCCTGCTCCATCAGACCAACGAGCAACAAATTTCCCAATACATATTTCATTATTCTGAGCAATTTTATGTCCTTTGTCTGTCAGAGGCAGAACTCAACTGAAGCAACCCCCCCCACCCCGCCTTACACAGACTCTTTCTTGTTATTGTCAATCTAGCACCCCTCTTCTTTTTCCCAAAATTTCCTCCAGGCTCATATCATGTTCTTCGACTGGTTTTCCCATAGTCAAAAAATGCTGTTTCTGCTGAACTTAGTGCCTATTGTAGATCCAGGCAATCTAAACCCTTGCATGTTCTGGTATAATTCTTGTGTCCTGAAATTAACCCAAGTGCAGCTTGAGGAAATGCCGTCATAGGAAGTGCTGCATATGCCCAGAGCTGTTGGGCAGGATCACGATAAGCACTAGCTGGCAGAGTGTCTCAAGTTACAGGGGCCATCTCTTGCTGGGCTCCAATTTAAACAGCCTTGCTGCCTTTTGCTCCCACTCTTTTGTCATCTGTCAGTTTTCTCAGGTAGGTCCACTGGGTTCTCTTATTTGGGTAAATCTGAGCAAGTTTTCAAGGTCTGTTTATGTGCTGTCAAGTGTTCTGTCACAGGATACCCACAACCTGGGTTCAGTTGCAGACAGGCATTTCTTTTTCCTTCTATTTGTATTCTCTGTTCAAGAATTGCCATGTCTCACATCTCATTTTTCCGCTGGTGTATAGCAGACTTCGTATTTTTGCGATGTGATCTCACTTCTTTCTGTCTGGATTAATTGAATCTGAAAATCTACCAGCTGCTTCAGAACCCACTGTTGTCAGAAGCAGGAAGAGATTCTGATCACTTTTTTTTCCTCTCAGATTCAAAGAGTTTTTTATACCTTTTCCAGTTCAGAATAATCTCAGAGAGGCTCAGCCCCAGTGGAGCCTCTGGTAGGCCATTTTCCTACCAGTGAATTGTCTTCTCTCTTTCATGTGTATAGCACTCAAAGTCCGGTGAACATAGGTGCTTAAATTAGAACATGGAACAGATGAGCCTTTTATTCTATGCCTGGTTCTATCTGGCTGCCTGTAACAGGAGTTTGACAGAAGCTTGAAGAGACCCTCATGGAAAATTAAAAGCACAAAGACAAAAGCCCCAGTAGGGAAAGGAATGATTTAAGCGCCATTCACTGAAGGCGTGGAAATCGGTCCAACCATTGGTGGTATCTGTGGAGTAGAAGTAATTTGGAGATGTCATAAAAACCCCCACAGTGGTGAGCCTGGAAGATACGCAGTTAGCTGGGATGTATGGTGTCTCAGTTACAATGGAGCCACACTTTAGGAAAATGTATTTAAATTAACTTCATTGGTAAACAGTGATTATCCTAGAGTGCTGCTGGGTCTTACCTAGTGCAGTGCATTGCCTGTCTCACTCCAACGTGGACACTCTGTAAGAAGCATCCTTTAAAATTACTGCAGAAGCCTAAGCCACAGAAGAACGGGAAGGACTGACTTGTTCCAGTCCGTGGACAGCGCAGTGTTAATGTGATCCAGCACTGTGTTGTCGTTGTTGTATCTTGGGAACAGGTTACCTCTTTGACCCAATCCACAAAAAAACCTGCCCCGTAAATCGTGTATCCTGCATAATTCTTAGGCACTGAGGAGAAGAAAAGGGCTTTCTTTGCCTCTTTCCACCTCTGTACCTCTGTTGCTGTGGCTGTTTAACAACAACCTGTGAGCTGCTGTTTTGCATCCCAGCTCTTGAATTTCCGATATGGCCGGCTGCAGCCAGGAGCACAGTGTGGAAGAGGGGGAAAGCAGACTGGCATAAGAGAGCAAAAAAGTTCTGTGGCTCAGCCCATTGTGTGTGAAAGGGAGATCTAATACCCCTAAAGAGAATTACTCTTTTGAACTCTTTCTGGGGTAACAGCAGTAACATGCTAGCCATCAGATAAGAGATGGAGCAGCCAGATATTTGCTCCTGCACCAGTGTCAGCCTCCCCGCAGTCACGTGAAATCTCCTACTGGAACTCTCGCACATTTGCCCAGAAGAAACTGAAGATGATGTGCACAAACTCTGTTGATTACCTCCATTAAAAGAGCCATGGCAGCAAGAAAAACGTGCTACAGGCAGTTAATATTCAGTTTCTCCAGTTTGGAAGACCAAGAGACAGTGAGGATAATGGCTTGGGGAAAGCATCTTTGAAGAGTAACTCTTTATGTATGACACATCACACAGTGCATTTCTTCATGTACAATCACTTTGACTTTAACTTCATTGTCATGTGCATAGTTACACACCTGTCTTGCAGGTGTCCTACCCATGCCTAGTTTCTAGTACCAAAACAGCTCTGGGACATAGTTCAACACACATCACAGTGTAGCAGGCAAACATATCCCTCCTGGGGTGGAAAAAGTCAATTGCTACACAGTCTTCTCTCATTTATTTGCTCTGTGCATATTGCAAAAATCCTACCAATTACATCTCCTGGGGCAGGTGCTTTTCTTCAGCTTGCACTGATGTGTTGCTGAAAGCCCAGTGTTGTTAACAATATGGCAGGGACAAGATTCATGAGATTCAGGTGTGCCCACCGTCTCCCTGCATTTCATACCATCCCAGGCCTGGAGAGGAATAGGCTGTGGCAAGTAGAAAGGTCCGATCTCAAAGAAATGAAAAGTGACAAAAGCCCGAGAATGAACATTTGGGAAAGTGATTCATTCATAAGTGTATAAATGCTCTAGGATTTATTCCTGAGTTTATGTAACTATTTCTACACCATCTGTTAAGTGGTTTGTAATTGGCCAATAAATTTAACAGAATGCTTGAGTTAACCACCTGCATGACTCTGGAATATGGGCAGCTTTGAAGTCCAAGAGAGAAGTGGACATAGGTTTTACAGGATGTTACATTTATTGTACCATGGCCTTCCTAACCTCCAGAGTAAAATACAAAGTTTCAATCACGTTAATGGAGAAATGGCATTGTTAAAAGCCTGCTTGCTTGTTTATTTCATTACTGAACTTCATTCCCGCTTCTCTTTTAATTTGTTGATGTGATCTGTGTTTTGGTGAAGGCTGCACTGTACGTGCTTTTCCGACTGTAGGCACCTCACAGGCACTCCAGCAAGCACATAGCAGTCATCCAAATGGGATGTTTAAGACTGAGAGCAGACTGCCGTGGGGCACAGGACAAAGCTTTTCCCCCAGGTTGATGAAAGGCCCACCCGTGGCTTCTGCTGGAACGCTGTAACTCTTCTGGAAAGGAGAGCAGCAAAGATCAAAGGCAAAACAGTGCCAAAGAACAAAATTTAACAAAGATTCCTCACCCTGCCTAATTATCACATCACACTTTGAGTCAACATGCAACGCTACTGGTGCCAGCTGTGAAAAAGGCAATTAATAACTTTAAACCAAGTGTAGCTTCAGACTCAGGAGGAGAAGCTGTGAAGAGCTATGTACAAGTGACAGACCAACTGTTTTCACCCCTTGATGAGATGCTGGTGAAGCATGTACAGCGGAAAATGCCTTTGAGAGACTTTGAGAAACGTGATAAAGTCTAGATGGATTTTAGGATGTTTCTGTTCTTCCTAAAAAGGTAGGGATGGCATTTCAAGAGGGCAAGGCAAGTACTGCTCATCCTCCCGGCTGGCATGCTGCACTGCAAGTGCTCTGGGGGGAGTAGCAAGCGGTTTGTGTTCTGCTGTCCTTAGGTGAACTTCCCAAAGAGAATGTGTTGCTTTACTAACACTCTAAAAAGAATTTGTTTGCAACTAGTCTGATGTTGGTGTTCGTCTGGGTTCAGAATTTCGTCTCTCAGCCTGTGCTGAGGTTGGCACAAGAGGACACTTTCTTGGCACTGGATGTCTCTGACTCGGAGAGGAAGACTATGGCTGGGGGAAGCCTGGGAATCAGGGGTCTTCATCTTGGTGCCTGTCCTTGAAACAAGATCTCTATTTCATCTTTTTAGAATATGAATAACCTGTTCCAGATACATTGTTGTACCTTCTTGCACCACACACCGATCATTTGCTATCAGTGACAGGCTTGGCAGACAGAATGGTGTTCCCCAATACCTGATGCATGGTTTGTGGAAAGCAGAATTTCATGATCAATTTTACTACGTATTAAAGACAAAAAAAAAAAGCCTAAGCATGTTTTATATATACATCTAGGAAGAAATCTATGGTATTTCTGAAGTTGTTTCGAAGCCACCTTGTTTCAATTTGACATTTTGCTATAAAGTAAACCTTCTTAAAAGCTGCATGTCATTATGTTTTGACTTAAAATTAAAGGAACATTGTAACTCCTTTTATTCTGCTAATATTCCAAAAATAAACATTTTTACTTATAAAGCTTTTAGGAAAATTCATTCCTGTTTACAGTCCCAGCACATGCACCATGCTGGTTCCAATTCTGTCAGCCAAGCAGCTGTCCTGCCATTAACGCTCTTTAGCAGCTGTGTTCTTTCTACTACCTGGGGACCTGTTAAAAAGCGTTTACAGAGTTTCGTGCGGACAGGTGTCCCTGAAAGAGCCGTGCTGCCTGCAAAGGAATGCAATAAGAGCGACCTCTCTCCCAGCACCCTCGGATATTTCAGATATTTTATTTCAGTAATAAAAGAGAAAAGCAAATTATGAAGGTGCTCCACCCACCTACCACTTAGATAATTAAAACAAGGAAGTTGTATAAGTTGTACCCTTTCAAAAGTGTCCCCTGGCACGTCTGCTTCACTTTATTTCTACAGCACTTTCAAAAATGAACTGGAAAGGTTCTAATGAATAAACCAATGCTGCAGTGATACTGTACGTCCCTGGCAGCTGCCTTTTTGTGCACACTAATGCAACTGAAGTGTCTGCTTTCGCACTTAGGTACTTTGGAGACAGACACCACGGAACATTTGCTCTCAATTTTGGAGACATAAACTGTCCTTTTGCTGGAAAAAGGTATACATACAATTCTCTGTTGTATCTAAACACAAAAATATTTTGACTTATGTTAAAACCAGTTCAGTTGCAGAACTGGATGTGACTGTGGTCTTGAGAAAAATAACTCAGCAGTAACTGTGAACTAAATGTCAACATTCATGAATGTATTAGTCAGGCCAGCTCACCAAATTTTCAAATGTGCAGGATTTCCAGAAACAGCATACAAAAATGCCAACATTTTCATTTATCAAAGATCAAAGTTAGGTACCTCAACAAAAGTCAGTTACAGGGAATGCAGAAATGAGCTTGTTTGCTCACAGCCAGTGTGGCTTGCTGCTGAGCTATCGGCAAATTCTCCCTTTGATACTGGGAAATGAAGCTGTGGGTTTTTTTGTTTGTTCCTCAGTATTACTGTAAATCTTTAAGAGCCCATTGACGTCTGCAAGGGTTCCTTGGGAGTGTGACGGACATAACTAAATCCATGTTGTAACGCCTCTGCTAATGCCCAAGTGCGTTGTGCATTATGACTTGTATACTTTGTGGTTGCAGGGTGTCATTGTGAGTGGTCTGGCAGAGGCTGCCAGGTACAAGCAAGCTGGCAGAAAGCCTTCCAGTCAGGTTTGACTACCTGTAGCTGAGCTAATAATGTTTTGCAATGTCTAAGATAAGAAACAGTCTCTGAGGGAAGGTTTTGTCCCTATGTGGTCCAAGTGCCTCGTGGAAGTCCTTAGCCTCTGCAGAGGTCTCTCACGAACCTGAGGGTGACCCATTGTACCTGACCAGCACGTTGTTGGAGCCTTTCTGTAGAGGTGGATGTAGCACATACTGGTGACATGTCTGCACAAAGCAGGCACCTGGGTAAGCTCTAAGCCTGCTGATTTAGCAGCCTCAGACCCCAGATGCAGCACTGCACTCTCAGACTCCTCAGCCATGTGGAGCACTTGTGTGGGAAACAGGAACCTCTGATCCAGGCCTCTGTCCTGGACCTGAGAGAGGTAAAATCTAAACATAGATGACATTACTGGAAACAGTCCCTGCTTTCTGGTCTGTTAGATAAGGGATCAGTAGAAACTTGGTGTTTTCTGGCTAGTCTGCCTCTTATTTTCAACTTCTAGTATTTGAAAAAAAATCATAAGTAACTGTATATCTAATTGCCTAACCTTCTCTGCTGGAAAAAAAGAAACCAATGGAGAAGGACAACTTTGGCAGTCATCCAGGAATGGGAGCTCTCTTCTTGTCTGCTGTCTCTCTTAGACACAGACCATGGAAATCTTGGTTGAGAACAGCCTCTGGATTTCAGACCTCTGCTCTGATTTCACCACCAAAATCCTAAGATTTGTGTTATGGTTTAAGAAGGTAGTGTTGTACTTGTGCTGGTGCTGTATAATCTCCTCACTTCTAGTTTTCTGCCTGGCAGCTCCTCTGAGGAGTTCCTCTCTTCTTGTCAGGCCTGCCCTGTTTCCATCAGCTTTACAATTTTTCTTGACTACAGTTAGATCCTCCATTTATGTGTCTCTGGAGCTGGCACACGGCAATGCCAATCTTCTCTTTGCGCATGGTGGGTGCAACAAATGGAACACAGAAATTCAGGGAGAAAGGCAAAATTCAGCACTTCACTTGCTTACTGAGTCATCTGCAACTGGAAAAGGACTCACGCTGGCATAGCATGAAGCCCCTTGGACTATTTTTTCCTCCTTAACTTTATTTTCAGGGTTAAAAATTTTCAATTAAAGAAAAACTTTAAAAAGTGGCCAGCATTGCTCTCACAGACGTGACCAAAGGGGTTAAACCAGTAAAGGAAACAGGGCTGAGAGATTATCTTAAACTTCTTTCCTATTAAAACAATTCATTTCATATATTGCCACAATGCAACAACTTTATCTGAACTTCCTTTCAACCTCTATAAACATGTCCTTAAAATGAATGCTATGAATTAATATTTGAAAAATACAGTCTCTGTGTGACCTGGGCAACACTTTTCTGAGTAGCAGTAGTAGTAGTAGAACTTGCTTCAAAATGAAGCATTGCATTATCAGATCAAAGAGAATTTAGCTGGAAAATATGTCTAGAGTGTAAACCAGCTGTAAACTTCATGTAATTTTTCTGTCTTTTAGTGAGCTTTGTTGCATAAAACTGTGGTTTGGACCTAACTCTGGGGCAAAGAATCCACCGAAATAGTATGACAAAATCTATTCAGTAAGATAGGTAAGAAAAACTATTTTTTTATCTATGGTATACTGAAGTGAATTGTAAAATCTTCTGTTACAGAATATCCCTTTTTGAAACCCAGTCTCATTCTTTGGGAAGTGTAATGTTTTTTCAGAGAGTGATGAGAAAACAATAAATTGAGAGACAAAGTGCCTGTTTCAGGCACCCACTCAGCAGAGTGACAAGAATTGGTGCTGTCATTCAGCAAGGACAGCATTGTTTTGTTACTGCTGGGATTATCTGCAGGAGGGCTCTGTGGGAGACTGTGAAAGAACTTACAGAAGAGGAAGTTTCATATATGCATGACCTCAAAATGAATGAAGAAAAATAAGATTGTATATCTAGGCATTATATTGCATTAACATTTAAAGCTCTTAAATTTGGATTCTCATTTGATTCCTGCTACTATAATGTGAGCATGGGTATACCTGCTGCATTAGCAGGAGAAAAATGGTCTGGGGAAACCATAGGTACAACAGAAAATTTAAGACTTGAGATCAAGGGAAGGAGTATCAAGCTCCAGACCTTTCCCATGGCTTTTGCTCCCCATCTCTCAACTTACTGCCCCTGTGTGGTTTCCCTCCCTTTCAAAGCTGTTTCATCACAATCCAGGCAGATTTGGCTGCATGGGGATAAGAAGAGGGTTTATAGATTTTAAAATTGTTGCCTCATGGTCTGTAGTCCAGTTTCTTGTACCATAAATGGGTATCAGCAAATTAGTGTGGGTGAGAAAGCACTTCAGTGTGTTTTGGGCTGGGAACAAGACCCAGGGAACAGACCCAGGGAAGACTTCTCCCCTGTCACCCAGGTATTTGCAGAAGGGCTGTGCTTCCGCACAGTCACTCGTATTCCCAAACAGTGAGGGATTTTGGGTGCCCTCCTTGACATGCCATTAGAACCTGAGTTGCCAGGAAGTAGAGTAAGAGTCTTTGCTTTCAAAAGACCTTCACAAGGAGGCCTCACACCAAAGGCTCAGAGGGACGAGGAACACACCCCTCAGCGTGTGACAGCCATCCACGTACAGGGATGTTTGGGTGCACATAGGAAGATAAGCAAGCTTGGCCAAACCCTGTGCCAACAGCGAGCTCATCTTATTTCCAAATGAGGGCTGGGTCCCAGGGGGGACCCAACGCCTCCCACCCCACTCTCCCTTCTCTACCTGTGTGTTCTTTTCTGTCCTGAGGGGATTTTATTTCTTCCTTCCCCTGGCAACAGCTCCATGGCAGTTTTACCCTGCCAACAGCAGCAGGCAGCAAATGCTTCGTACGCCTTGAAACAATTTCTTTTGCAGGCGACACTGTGGAATGAATCTGAGCTGAGCTGAGTTGCTGTCAGTGCAGAGGAGCTGAGTTCCTGCATGCCGCAGGGGCGTGGATCTGCCTAAATCCCACGGACCTCAGCAGGAGATGGTTAAATGTCTGGTTAGGGTTTTGGGAAAAGATGTGAAAGGCACACAAGAGAATCTCCACAAAAAGAGTGAGGATTTGGTGGTAAATTCTGAACTCCTGTGTTTTTGTAGTTGAAAAAAAATCAGCTTAAACACCAAGGTGAAAGTTATTGGGGTTTTTTTGGTTTTGTATTTTTTAGGTTTGGGTTTTTCCTTTTTTTCTCTCAATTGTACTTATTTTGTACACATCCTGATTTAGGAAAGACAACTTGTGCCTCAGGAAAGCCAGGTATCCAGAGGAGTAATTAGATCCCCAGAGTCAGTTTGGAAAGTTCAGATGGTTGTTCTGGATGTCACCCCTCACTCAAAGGGCAATTTAGTTGGTGACAGCAGTCTGGACTGCAAGACCCAAATTTTTCTGTGCAGTGAAGTTTGCATTTCACTAGAAGAAGGCACCACAGCCTTGCCTGGCAGAAGCACTGAAAGAGTGTTTTTACTGTGCTGTTACACAGCTGCCTTTTCTGTGTCCCCATCATAACTGATCTCCAAACCTGCCTGCCTGCATGCCTGCCTGCCAGGCATTCCCCCTGGAAGATGATGGTACCTTCATGCTGGCGCTTACCTGGAGAAGCTCATTCTAATTTTCTGCTTATCTGCCAGAGTAGTGTGATCAGACACGCCATCTGAAAGGTGTATTGGGGTTTCTAAGCCTCATGAAACAAGGCAGAGGTTAACCCAGGCAACCATCAGGCTGTAGTTGAAAATTGGCCTGCCTTCAGAGGATAAAAGAGCAGTGGGAGGGTCTCTTTAGGCAAACACAGCTATCTAGTGAATTGCTAAAAAAAAAAGCAAAAACCTTGATCTTCAGCATGCAGAAAGAAGGAGCTTTATGAACTTGGAGAAGGTTGGTAAACAGGAGGTTGACAGCCAAACATTGGTGCCCCCCCACACTGAGTGAATGGTGACTGTATTACATGGATGCATTCCAGTTGGAGGAGAGCTTTGCTAGGCAGAGATGCTCTCAGGTCAGGTGAAGACAGCAGGATTCTTGCAAACCAGATAGGTAAGTCAGCTCCTCAGAGCTGGATTTCAAATGAAACCTGGGCCGGTTCATTGTTGTGGGGTGGAACTAGGAATTTCCATGGCTTTGATCAAAATCCTACAAAAGTAATGGTTGTGGAGATGGCTTGCTTTGAAGTTTTGAATTTGAATTTTGAGAGTATCCAAAATGCAAGCTAGAATAGGCTGAAATTTGTTTCAATAAAAACATTTGGGGAAAAAAAAAATCAAGAAAAACCCAAACTGTGAACTCTCATGGAAACGAAGGTGTTTATTAAATACCCTTTCAAAGGCGATGGAAAATGTACATCATGTTTGGAATCATCTTGGTGGAAAGATGGTAACACTCTTAAAATGAAAATATTATAATATCTTCACTGAAGAGCAGACTGACTTTTACACATTATGTTCTCCCTCTCTTTTTTTTTCAATTATTTTAATTTCAGCAGAAAAAATACAATACTGGCTCTCTTGTGTACCTGATAATGCAGTGGTATGAGGAGCAAGGCTGGGAATTTTCTCCCTGTTTTCCAGCTTGCAAGTCTTGAAAAAGATAAATAAGCTCTATTTATTCCCCGAACCTTCCTTTGGGAAAATCTTTCAACCTTCCAAACATTTTTCTTCCATCAAAATTCTTTTGAGCCAAAATTCTAACTCGATATCAATCTCTAGTGCAAATGAAACATAAAATCACTTTGTACAAACACTGGTGATCAGAGACGGCTGACCTTAGCCCTACTCTGTTCCTTCTAGGGATTACTGTAACTGCGGTTACTGAGGAGGTAGGAGAAATATTTTAATGGAACTCCAGATGTGGTTTGCATCTGTGTGTGTGTACATGCAAACATTATATTTGTGTGTGTGTGTGTATGCATATATATCTATATATATATATAGGCACTATATAGATATATGTGTGTATATGTAGGTGTACATACATAAAGTACATGGGTTTGTGTTTTCCAGAGTATGGGGTACTCGTATCAAGACAGTGACATTTGATTGCATCCTGTGAGACGAATAGTTTACACATAGCTGAAGAACAGAGTCACTATTTAAGCTGTAAAATGTTCTGGTTTGCGCCACTTTCATCTTGATAGACGTTAATGTAACTTTCTTTTGCCAAACTGAAGATAAACTGTTTGTCTTGCAGTCTCATTCCAAAATAGAGAAACTACTTAAGTGCCTCACCCCTAAAAGGAACAGTATGTGATGAAACAGAATACGCCTGAACTTATATTTAATTTTGCTGACAAATGTCTTTTGAGTGACTGACTGTGCCTCAGCTTCTTTTCCAGTCCTTTATTTTTATGAGTTTTTTTAAATACTGATCTTTCCACAAACCAGTGACACAATGACATTTCAAGATTGGAATTCGTCAGAACACGTTTGATGAAATATATTTAACGAAAATATGCCGCTTCTTGAATGCCAAAACATTTTGCAGAGGTGCTGGTGTTGATGAATGGGGAGATTTCTGTATCCCAGGTTGAGGTCTCTTGTTATGTCTGATCTGAAAACTCGATCTCTCTAACTCAGAAATAGATGTTTCAACACAATTCCACACCCTTCCATTTCAAAAGGTTTTGTTTTCATTTCAAGACCATACGGAAAACTTGGAAAACCTGCACAGTTTTGGAATGGACTTATTCCACTATCACCCAGCCAGCTCTGCTCGACACCTTCTCTCCCACAAATGACTTGTGCCAGGTTTTCAGAGATGGGTGTAGGGCTACAGCTGTAGCTTTTTTTTCCCCCAGAAGTCACCTGTCATCTCACTGTAGCTTGAGCTTCCACAGACTTCTTTTTTTCCACTGAGTCAGGTTAAGGGCTGTGAGAGCAGACCACAAGCTCACACGCAGCCAGGGCTGTGACTTGGCTGGTTGGCTCTGGGTTGCTGTTCCAGCCATCCTGGCTGGTTTCAGCAGGGTAACCACTGTGGGCACATTTTTTAAACACAAACAAACAAACAAACCAAAAAGAGTTTACAAATGCTTGCCTTCAAATTCCTGCACAAGGGTAACTTAATTGAAACCCACACCTGGTTGAACAGGGTTAGGCTGTGCCAGAGAAAGCCTCCGTGCCTGTTTCATTTGAAACCAATGGAGGGAAGATAGTTCGTTAAGTCTGCGGTTTCCAGAAATGTCTCTGATGTGGAGTTAAACTTCTTATGTTTTGAACTCTTGTTTTGTTAAATGAGTGCAATGTTAGTTGTACAGCCTGAATTTTAATGACCTGTTTCTTAGTTTAAAAGATGGAGTCACATTTTCAACCTTTGAGGCTGTGGTTGAGATTAGGTAGATAAGTTAAAAGCCTGACCAACTACCCTAATTAGATTTTGGTTCTTGCAGTATATGTTGAACTTTACGGGTCATGTTTCCACACACTGAACTCTCAGTCCATTTCCCAACCTTGAACTTAGAGTAAAACTTGAAATGTCTTATCAGAAATATTTTTTCTTTGGATTTCCTGGAAGTCCTGGTCTTGACTGGCAGAAAAATACTTCCTTTTTTTTAATTTATTTTATTTTCTCCCAAAATTAATGCATCCTTTGAAATTGTGAATAGTTTTGAAAATTGTCTCCCGTGTTAGTCAAAATAGTAACAGTAAATACTATGTTCTTCTTTGAAAAGAAGTAGACACTTCTATCACATTTCTTCCATAGAGGACCTTGTATTGCCATTCTCAGAAATACAAAAGGGGCAGATTCTCCAAGAGGTCACAACCCACCAGCCATATCAGGAATCAAAAGTAAATAGTGCTTGGAGAGGTGGCCTTTGGAGAATGGAGCACTGGTACCTGTCTGACAGGCTGTGGGCTCCTGATCCCCCAGACCATTTGCAAAAATGGGGTGACCAAAGTGCCACAGGAAAATGACCTGCAGAGCTTTAGGAGATGCATCCTTGGGGATGGCCTGTGGGAATGGTTTGACACTGATAGCTGTAAAATTTAGTCTGGCAGATTGGGTTTAACCAGTCTAAACTACCTCACATGCCTGCTCCACAGCTGGTGGGCAGGAATCAAAGAGGAGCTTATAGGGGATGTCACTGAGATGAATGCAGAACATTAAGGCAAAAACATCCAACTCCACCTTCTCCAAGTAGGAATTTATCATAGTGCCTGGCTGTTACAGTGGGTGGTCTGTCTACTACTAATATGATGTAGCTGTTAGAAAGGTATTTCCATCCCTCATAATTTTCTAGTGTTTACTTACCCTTGCTGTGACACTGCTATTGACTCTGAAGTTGTAATTATAACTAATAATTCAGTAATCCGGATGATATATTGCAAGAAATTGACCAACAATTACATAGGAAATACATAGGTATTGTGGCAGTCACCGAGGACTGCCTGGCATCAGACAACTTTAATTAGAGATGACTAATACCTTATCCAGCCTCCAGGGTGCAGAGGATTTTGAGTGCTAAATGCTAACATTTCTATTAATTTATATGATCTCAGGAAATGTCAGTTTGCTAATTGTTCAAATAAAGGAGTCTCCTTTTGCAAAAATAGCATCATTTACAGAACATGGAAGAAAATAATTTCAGCTGCTGTTAGCTTTAGCTGAAACTACCAGCATCCTGAATTGCCAAGATCTATCAGCTGTGTAGGGAGAAGAGGAAGTGCTGGCAGAAGTGTCTGGCTCCCCTACAGGCACTAAGTTGAAATTTCTTTTTCCTGTGTTCAGAAAATATTTTGAAATTCAAAATATGTGTGTAGCAATTTAAGTTGGTTACCCAAAGAAGAACTATGCACGTGAACTGGAAAGGAAAACTACCCCTCCTCACTCCAGCCTCTGCAAGAATGATGTTTCTATTTTGGTGAAACATGTGGCATGTGTCATTTTTTTTCCAATATATTAGTGAGATGCAACATGGCAAGCTCTTGAGATTTGCAGGCTAATTGTAAGGGATCTTTATACTACAAATTAGGGAAAGACAGTCCTTATTTTCTGTGTCCAACCTCAAAATACACATACATTTGCTTTAAAAAATGTGCAGTTTCCACAAGTGGAAATCACAGTTTGCAACAAACACCACAGGAGAGATCATCAGATCTCTCAGACCTACCTGTCTGTCATGTGGAGGGCTCCCATTCCAGGTATCACTGTGCTTTCCTCCACAGCACCTCTAATACAGGCACTGCCATAATCCCTGTCTTCCTCTAGAACTCCATTCCCATATTTAGCTCTACTACGAAACCAGCTCCTCAGTGGTGACTTCAGGGCAGTGGAAGAAATGCATTGAATTACATACACAAACATAACCATGGAAAGTTAAAATGGGTTCAGCTTCTCCCATACCTTTCTTATCTTACTTGTTTCCTAAGCTTTGGAACAGGAGCCTTGTTTAAACATAAGTTAGCATAACACCCTAATTTTAAATATGGACCTGTAGGCAGCAGTATAACATAAGTGTTAATGCAATAACTTTGAATGTAGACCTTAGCTGAACCCTAGAGTCGTGGCAGTTCTGCAGTACAAATACAGTCATTCAGGGGTGATCCTTAGCTTGGATAAAATGCTTCCATTCAAAAGTAACGATAGTGTTTGAATTAATTAAGTTATAACTGAAGTTTTTCCACGATGCTATCTTAAAACAATAACCTAGCAGTGGTACCCGCAGCCTAATCAAAATCAGGCTTTGTGGTTTTAGGTGATACACAAACACTTCTGTAGACCTGAGGTAAAAAACGTGGAGCATTTCTAAGGGAATTAAGAACCTCAAACTCACCTTCTGAAGTAATCTTGTTACTTAGGAGCAGCTTTTTCCAAGTGTTTATTGCCCCTTTCAACAGTAGGAAAGGGTAAACGATAAATAGAGAGCTGCAAGTCACAGGTACGGATTTCAGCAATTCTGAGGTACCAGTGCAAACTTCTGCAGCTATTCACACCTATGTACTTCTGGAAACGTGAGCCTAGATACCTCCCTAACTTAAAAAAAAACAGGGGAATTAATACCACAAAGCCTAACCATGAACAGAGAAATGTGAGCCAGAATATCTTTAGAAAACAGTTTTCAAATGTATACTTTCCTCTCAAATTGTAAATAAGCTGCCTGGGAGAGTTTATTATATGAGTTTAGTTACAGAAGTAACTTGATTCTAACAGGCATCTTTCTGTCTGCTTAGCTATGTTGTTTAGCAAACCTGTAGTTAGGCTCCTAAGCCACTGTTGAAAATTGTCTTTAGAGTTGCCCTGAAGCACCTGTACTGTACCTGGGAAAGGAATGCACAAAGGAACAGAGCTGTTAAAAGCAAATACTTATAACAAAATAGGTCTTTTTATGATAAAAGAAATCATACCTTTTGTGTAGTGTGCCTTGAAAATGTTAGAAGCACTTCTGTCTGAAGCAGTCCTGTGGAGTGAACAGAAGGCGGAAGGAAAGCTCCTTAAAGGCTCAGGCTTGCTTTGAGCTTTCCCTGGTAGAAATGGGTTTTGACTGCTGTCTTGTATAAATTAATTTAATGTCACTTGTGCTGGAAGGACATGTTGTCTCTTGATCTTATTGCTCACAGACACTTTTCTTTATGTATCAGAGAGACAAGAAATCACAGCATTTAAAAGAAACAGGCAGCAAGGATTCTCCCTCCTGCAACCATTCTTCAGCCATGGGAGTTTCTGTAAGTGCTGTTTTGCTTCTTCCCTCAGTTTCCCAGCAGTGTCCTACAGTTCATACCATCACTAGCACAACTAGATTGAGATGAGATTTTAATTAATCTGGTGGAATCGGCAAGAGGGCTTGAGCATGGTTATGGTGTAAGATACACTTGAGAGATTTCTTTATTGTGTCTGAACCAAGCTTGAGTTAATCCTGAAGCTAATTTGAGATCAAAAGCACAGAGACTGTTTGAAATCTTATCTGAATCAGACTGCCAGATCATTTAAGGCAAACATTAAATAAGATTGCTTCAATTACTCCAATCAGTCAATCTTGGTAACTGAGATTGAGTTCTTCAGTTCAGAGGCTGATCAACTACTGTCAGATTTGGGTAGTAAATGCGGTAAATTAACTGGCATATATTTCTTAATGCTGCAGCTGGCCATCTGGAAAGATAGCTCCTCCACATGTGAACCACACCATGGCACAGACACAGCTTGGGTTCACAAGTCCAGAGCTCTTGTCTCCAGCATACAAAGGGCTCAGATTCAGCACTTGAGTTTTGACGTACTGTCAGTTTAGGCACAAAAAAATTCTCACCTTTCCAGGGGCATTGTGTTTCTTAATAGACTTAGACCATTAGATAAAAAAATACTGTTAACACTGTCTGTGAAAACTGAGTGGCCATAGGAGATGACCACTGCAATATGAGATAATTATTAAAAATGTTTTAACTATAGTACACTAAAGTTCTGGCTGAAATCCAGGCAAAATCAGCTCGTTTAAAAACGTACCTGTGTGTGAGGAGATTGGCTGTTTCATCTGCAGTGGTTTGTGTTAGAAGGTAGATAGCTCAGCTATCAGATATCAGGTCATATGCCCAGAATTTTGCAGATCTTTTTCCTAGGAGAGCTTTTATTTTCTTTTCTCTTTTCATGATTGGTTTTGGCTTGCAGTTCCCATGGTTTGGAGTTCAGGTTGGGCAGCTGGAACTCAAAACTGGAAATGTGGGGCCAAGTTTCTAGCCTCTGCTTTCTGGTGCCCGCCCCAAGTACGGTCCCTGGATACATCCCCGCCTCTCTTCCCAGACTGTAAAATGACTATCAAAGGGTTTGCCTGCCTTAAAAATGAGTTGAAGCCTCTGACCAACTGCACAGTGAAAAGGGCTTTTACTTTCCCCCCTGGTTTTAAGCTGTTTAGGACATGTAACTCTTACGTATATCTTTCATTTTGGCCATTCCCTCTCTTTATTGGACCAGGAAGAAAGTATAAAGTTGTTTAAGAAAAAATTGCTTGTTTCAGAAAAAAAAATTATTGTTCTGAATTACAGATTTTCAGCTCCCAAAAATACAAATTTGTGATTCAAACTAGAACTAGGCATAAGTATCTTCTTTTTCCTTGCTATAAATGCAGCTATTTATGTACCCAAATGGAGACTCAGAGTAAGGCCAACAGATTCCTCGGGCAGGGTCTGAATTCAGGTAAAAGGCTGAGGCCCCAGCCCACCAAGTCACCTCACATGTAAAAGAGACCAGAGGAATCAATAACATATGTAATTTACAGCACGGCAGTAATAGTGGAATTTTATAGTGGCTTTTGGTTGCAGCCTTGAAATTGATTTCTTTACCTCCTGTGTATTAAATATGCATAACACTTGCTGGGAGCAAACCAAGTGATGTGCATTAGATCCCAGTACATCGAATGAGCCCCGGTGTAATGTTGCCACCCATTTTTTTTGGCTGCCTATGGTATATGGTAAGCTACATGGCTCAAATATGCTTGCCTCTCTTTCCAAATATACCTCACAAGTTCACAAGACATAGCTTTAATATTATTAGTAAATTTTTATTTAAGGAAAAAAAAAAGGCAAATTCTTTGGTAAATATAATAAACATCTGGTTATGATTGGGGAAGAGATTGCTATTTGAAGTCATTCTGAGAGGCTGATAATGCTTCTCCTGAAACTGTCTACAAAATCTCCTCCCTCTTTTGCCCCAAGGCCTATAAATATATCTTTCTTTTCCCCTTTGATATCCTGACACTTTCTCTCAGGAAAGGTCTAGTAGGAAACAGTGCTTAAGATCCAAGGGAAAAGTTCTTATCTATTGCCTCAAACTACAGCTTTTACCTGCTTAACACCTGTAGTTTGATTGATAACACTTTACAAGATGTGATAAAGACACTTAATGCCATTAGCAATATTCACACACTGGTAATCTTTGCTCAGAATTATATGTTCAGTCATTAGCAGCAGTAGTTTCTATTTCCAACTGCAAGCCAATTTATTGGGATGTGCAAACTTTGCTGAGGACATGCAGTCCCAGCACAAATATGACCAAGCACATTCTTGTTTTATGATTAGATCTGTATGAAAATGAGGAGGCAGTGCCTGCAGTTGTTTTGTATTGTGAAGCAGCTGTGGACAAACCTGTTGCTGTGACAAGTGAGACAGCAGTTGGGAGATTTGGCACACAAGCTCAGCATGAAAGAAATTCTTATTCCTGTCTGTGTCTTCTCAGACGTGATGTACAGCCTGGTGAGATCCCACATGGGTTTGCACACCGACGTTCAGACACCTTTGGGAAATGACAAATATTTTAGCAAAAGCACAACCCTGTACTTCATTCTGTAGTTTTCATAGTTCACAGATCCAAAGTTTGGAATGCCATACTGGCTCGGAGAGCCTTATTTTACCCTGATCTATCTTCTTGTGTGGTTACTGTTTGTTTTCGCAAAATGAGCGTATGCTGCTCTGTAGTGGTGTAAATGAGTTTTCTCACGTGCCAGGTAAAACATCAGAGACTCAAACTAATAAAAAGAAGCAAAGAAACAAAAGAAAGAAAATCAGAAAGCAGGATCATATTAATGTCCCCTGGGGCTGTACAGTTGCAGCAGTGGGAAAAGAAAATTTCATCATGGTAGATGTGGGAGAGAGGGATAGGCCAACCCTATAGGACATCCAGAAGCCAAGGGCTATCACTTGGACTGCTGGCATTTAAGAGCAGTCCTGCCAAATGAGGCTTAATAGCATTTAAACCTACCAGTCTACTGAACAAGGCAAGGAAGGATCAGCTCCAGGTCCTCGGAGTGTGCCAGGCTTGTCTCTACTTTGGTCTTCTTCCAAAGCAGTGCTGCTCTCTGTGCCTCCATAGTGTCAAATCCCACCCTGAGAAAAATCTTTTCAACCACTGTGGTTTTCTGGAGAAGGACACATCACTCTGATCCGCTCCTGAGTTAAGGAGGTTCAAGGTTATTGAAGAAACAACTATTCCTACTCATTCCAGGTGAAATGGCAGGCGCCAGCTGGCTGGAGTTCTGTTCATGGAAGAAGGCAGAGATCTCCTTCCCATCACTCTTTTGCATCACAGAAAAAACCTTCGGGGGCACACAAAGACAGACAATGTTTGTAAAGCTCTTCCTGAGCACTCCTTCTGTAGGAAAGTGTTTGAAGACTTTTTTTGGTGTGTGATATTTTTAAATAATAACATCATCTTCATAAATGACAGAAAGTGATGCCTTAAATACCTGTTCCAAAAGCAACCGTATTATGATCTCATCAGCAGGATTGTTGTGCTTTTTAATTGTCCACTTCCATTGCAGAGAGTTGCTAATTAAAGATGTCATGTAGACCCACACAGGAAGGAAAGAATTTCACAAAATATCCTGTTTCCCACCCATCGGATGGGAATAGAGTGGGGGGAGAGAGAATGAATCAAAGGATGAGCACAAGAATATAAAGCTAAAGCCGCAATAGTGACAATAAGGGTTTGTTCTTTTCCACAGGAGCCTGTCCCAAGAAAGGATTCCTGATGGGACATTTCCTGTTCACATTACTGTCTTTCTCATGAGAATCCACTCTCAGACCCCATGCCTCCTTGTGGACTCTGACAGATGGTGGCATCCAAACTGGACCCTGACTGAGCACAGTAAGGAAGACATGACACGACACAGTACTAGTGGTGCTGGAGCGTGAGGCAAAATCCACAGTCAACGCTCATGTTATAAGAGCTGCAGCAGGAACAAAAAATACCTATGTGATTGCTTGTGGCTACTCCAAATAAAAATAATGCAACAGATCTCAAGAATGCAAAGATGCTTCAAGAGCTTTACTCTATTTTGTCTAATGCACGTTAAATTATACCTATGGGGTCCTGTTCCTATGAAAAGATTTCTTGAGAAGTGTTAAGAGTATCTGATGGTTATCAAGAATGCTTAGGAATAATCAACGTATATTTGATACTCTGTACAATTGCCCTTGGAATAGCTGTTCTGCCAGTGGCCCTTTTGGTCTAAATTCCTACTCCCATCTATCTTGAGGGTTTGAGAAAGCAGTATTTGCTAAGTAGATATGGTAAGGATGCTGTTCACCTGGGCAGTGGCATGCTCCCTCACAGTTTGATGCAGATGGTGGAAAACTGAGAGAGGGTTGATTTTCAAAAACACCATCGCATGCTGAGGTTTCCAGTTTTGTCCCTAATAACACCGTCCAGAAAGCTGTGGCCTTCACAGGAGCAAAGACTTGGCCATGCACTTCTACAACAACAGGTGTGAATTTTCTTTTTNCACCGTCCAGAAAGCTGTGGCCTTCACAGGAGCAAAGACTTGGCCATGCACTTCTACAACAACAGGTGTGAATTTTTTTTTTTTTTTTGGGCCTCTAATGGTCTGTTTGGAAGAAATTAGTAACGGCTAGAAAATACAGATTTTCTTTGGAATACAAAAATGAAAATAATCAAAGGCAATGTAGAACACAAACTCTTAACAATTTTCAGTGAACCTGAGGTATTCAATACACTCATTGCACAACAGCAGCAACACAATTTAGCTGGTTTAAATACATTTAAATACTCTCTATTACATCTGAAGAAACAATCCCAGAAGAACTAAAATGGAGAGAGTTTACTCAGTAACTCTTCTTCCAGAATTACTCTCCTGTCACCGTTGTTCAGGAATAGCTGTAAAACAGCTGTTTTGGGATAGCACCCACTGGAGACAAACCTGCAGCGGCTAAAACCAAAGGGAATATCATACAGTTCCTTATCATATCTCTGAACTGCCCATCAAGATCATCTCAGAATGGAAGAGAAGTTGCCTACAGATTGTGAGAGGTGACAGCAAGCATTGCTAAAGGGAAGTCCAAGGGATTATGTGCCTCACTTAAAAAATTCATACTTATGCTCTTGTATTTGGGTATCTTCAGTTCCAAATCCTACTCAGGAAATGTGCTTGAATTTGTGTGGGGTTTTTTTTCCCCTTTCCTTTTGACTAATTGTTATTTTTTACCTGAAATCACTATTTATATCATTCAGTAGTTTATCACCAAGAACACCTGTGTGGGAACTGGAGGTGATAAGGAAATTTTCAGTATATCACTGTTTTCTATTAGCAAGGTGTGAGCATGTATAGAAGTTGCTATCTGTCTCCTATTTGAGTAAGATAAGGGAATTATGAAGTGGGGTGTGTTCTACCTATGGTTAATTTGTAAAATCCCACCTGAAGAGATAAACACTAGGAAGCTGTAAATTAAGTGCAAAAACAATGTCTCAGAAATGTTCACTAAGGGATTTTATCATTCATTTTTGTTCCAGAGCAAATCTTGTATTATTTTCTTATTTCTATAACGCTTGTTAATGGCCATGCCACAGTGAAGCATTCACTTAAATTGCACTTGGGAATTGTGTTTGGGCAGCTCCTGGTTTTTATACTGGATTAGTGTTTTCAAGGATGTATGGTTGAATACAGATATAGGGAGAATCCTTAATATGAATAGAGTGGTTTGGGGCAAACAAATTTTGAGGAACTGTGCCGAGTTAATATGAGGTTTCATCATTGTAACTTCACCTCAAGTAGAGTGGAAAGAGGATTTGTCCCTTCAAAATAGTCATTTGAAAGCATCCTGAACTGAGAATGACACAATGAATGAAGGACGGACTTTGTGGACAGCACTGGCCTGGGAATCAGGATACCTGTCGTGTGTTTTCACAGCTTTTCCTTTCCTTTACAGATAAAAGGTGCCTAAATAGTGCTGGATCCAGAAGCCTCAATTCTTTTGCAGATCTGTGCATTTCCTGCTTATTTTTGAGTTCCCTGACAGAATACCAGTGCCACTATGCTTCTCGCTTCTCTTAGACTGAAAGCTTCTAAACTGCCCTTGCCCTGTGCATATTCCTGTGACAATGTAAGATAGATCTGCCTCACTCAGACTGATGTAGTTGAGTGCCTGTAGTCAGTCCTTCACACACAGAGCTGAAAAGCATAGAAACACTGTTGTCTAACCCGAGGCATTCTCCAACCTCCATGTTTAGTATGCAAATATGGAGTCTGGCTTTTCGATCTGTTGAATGCCTAAAGCGTCTTAATTCTCTTTGAAGAGTTGATTTTGCTTATCTTACTTTTTCAAAACTTCTCAAATATCTGCTTTTCTCCTGCACAGAAGACAAGAATTCCCAATGGCATGATGCAGACCTCCTAGTGTGCTAGTCCATCACTAGCTGGGCTTGGAAAACCTTGCCAGTCTTGTTCTGCATTGGTCAAGATGTATCACTCTAGCTACGCTTCTTGACAGAGACTATACAGAAGTCATGTTTCCCCTGACATGAAACAACCAGGAGGCTTTTGTCTAGCTCAGAGATCTTGACTCTTCTTCACTGATCAGCCCTATGTCGAAAAAGCCCTGCCATCCTGCTGCTTTTTAGGGTTCTTCTCACAGCCGCCTTTGTTTCCAGTGTGAGTCCCTGTCTTCTGGTACCAAGACCGACGAGTCTCCCTGGGTGAGTTTCGTTCTCTCTGCCCATGCCAGGCAGCTTCCATTGCTTGCAGCTGCTTTGCTACATGAAGGGACTTAAGTGTTGCTTCCACTGAACTGAAAAGACTGGACTTGGCAAGCTCCTCGGCTTAATGAGGTCTGCAAACTCTCTTTGAGTCCAAGACTCCCATGATGGTAATTGTTAGCACTTTTCAACACAGCAGTCTTTATATGGGATAAAATATTCAAAAGTGCTTAAGTGAAGCTCAATAAGACCTAGCTATTAAAATAAATAAATAAATAAACCCCAGACCCATAATTAACAGATGTTTGTGGTCCTGCAATAAGTGAAACTATTTTAACAGCACTTTGGTAGAAACCAAATGCTGAAGTAACCCTTTGGGTTAAAAAGCAGCATAGCTGTGTAGCCCGATGGGAAGGGCTCCCTCGCGGAGACTAAAGGAGCCTCTGGGAACAGCTTACTACACAGACAAACCAAAACAGAACCAAAAGAAGAGCTTCCACCTGCAGAACTGCACCTTGAGGGAGCATCTTGTCTGCAGCAGGATAACCTGCTGCTTTGGAGGCAGCTGGTTCAGGCGGTGACACCTCACGTCATTTTCCTATGAGTTGCTTCCATGTCTGGGGCACCACAAAACAGGCAGCACGGAGAAAAGCTGCACAGCAGACTGGCTGCATGGAAAGCCACAGCCCAGTGGTCCCCCCTTAAGCTGAGGGATGGTGAGTGGCATCCCCAGGGGAAGGGGCATGGCAGCTTCAAAGACCTCAGGAAACCAAAGCATTTGTCTCTTGCGTACTGGCTACTGAATAAGAAGGGACAGAGCAACGTTTCTTCCTTTATGAAATCTAGCCTTTTAATTTCCTTTGCTTTTACTACACGTGCCCAAAAACAAAGTGTTTCATTTTGGGGGTCAGAAGGAGTTTTTCAGTGCACATGAGGCTGTCCTCTTTTCATTTCATGGAAAAAAAATTAGGAGCAGGGGGAAAGAGGGAAGTTGCATCTGTTTAATGTGAGCTTCCAAAATATTTTGAATTCAGCAGTCACAGTGAAAATAAATGCAATTATTCACCAGCTCCACTCACTTTGCACACAGGAGCAAGCAGTGAGCTGATTCACAACTAGAGATATTTCATTTTAAGACATTCATTTACACAGTGAAGTAGCAAGATTGAGAATGGGAATATGTATTTTGGATTCAGGACCACGGTTTGTGAGCACATATGATGGAAATCGAGTACAAATCCCACTTAGATTCGAGTTCCTCTTCTTGGTAAAGCCTGCAGCTTGTGCAGTGTATCTGATTGTTACTTGCTCTAGTAGTAATAACCTGGTGTAGGTTGGAATAAAAGCTTTTCACAATAAACCTCAGCTCTACTGATGTGAGAGCTGACTATCTTTGACCCAAGTATTAGACAGCTTTCTCCTGCAGGCTGTGGAGGTATGGTGTAAAATGAGAGAATCATTTGCCTTTAGGTTGAGCAAATGAAACCCAGTTTGTAGCAACAAAAACTTTGGAGGCTAACTTGCTGTCTCATTTATCCTTCTAAACATAAATGAAAATCACATGTAAAATTTTATTATTAAAACAACTGTCGCTTTTGGTTATTTTAAGCCTGAACTCTGCCAAATGCAAATACAATAAATAATTTTAGAGAGAAAACTGGGTAAGCCAGCCCAAAATCTGCTTTTGTATTTTTTTTATAGAGATGCCAAGACCGTTTGATCAGCATGGGAGAGCAATTTGTTGACTCACGAACCTAACTCTCTCTGATTACTGCTTACATAGCACTTTGGAAAGGTTGGCCAAATACCTTCAAGTCAAGTACCTTGTTATTATGAACATGAGTGCCAGTAACAAAGAAAAAATAGCCTACATGTCATTGAATAATAAATCATGGAGGCAAATAAATGGCTTTTCTAAGAAATGTTCTATTTACATTTTGTCACGTGACATGGCTTTGCTTATGCTCATGGATGTGATAACACCTAAAAGAATACTTCCTTTTCACTGCAGCATCTTGGCATCAATCATCTCAGTGCAACTGCATGTTCTGGGATCTGTTTGCAATCAGGCAAACGAAGCAACAAGGGAGATTTAGTGGTAAGACCAATTTTTAGCTGGAGTGCTGAAGCTGTGTAGGTAAACATAGCTGGCCTTACTCAGCGGTCATAAACTACCTCCCTCACACGAGCCTTTGGCATAATTACTCATGCAGAACAGGTATTCATCCTCTCTAAGCACCACATAAATGAGGCCATGGTAAAGTTATGCAAAGGAAATATGTATCCAATCTGATAAGAAGTCCCTAATAATTGCTGGTATTTTCCATAATATTAGTTTAGGGCTAGACCCACAAAAAAGGTTTAGGCATGTAAGCTCTGCCTAACTGCCTTGTAGGCATTTGTGGCCAATATTTAGATCCTCAAAACCCCTGTTCAGCTACTGCCTAACCCTAGAGGCGTCTGAAGTCTGCAAGTGCCTATGTCCCTGCCAGCAAAATTCCTGAGGTGCCCAAAGGTCTGCTCCTGGGCATGCCTGGGACTGCCTCTGTTTTTCCTTTCTTCTTTTTTATTTTCCTCTTTCCTTCCTGAGCTTAGTAAGTAGATATTCAGCTCATGTTTAACCCCTGATGGCATCCACCAATGAGAGCTCTGACAAAAGTCCTTGGAGAAGCTGTAATTGTCCCTTGACCCCAAAAAAGGCCCCCCAAAAATCCCACAACCCCCAAAAGTAGTTCAGCTGCTGGAAATAGTGATTTGACCTCAGTCTAAGCTCTCCACAGTGACAGGAGACCCAACATCAGGTCCTTTCTCTGCCAGAGAGGGGTCACCCCCCTTATTGCTGTGCTCCAAGCTAAAGGCAAGGACTGTTATCTAGTCTAGGGCATCATGAGGGTTTCCCCAGATGAGGCTGATGCTCTTTTGCAGGGTGTAGACCTGCCTCTCTTGGCTGCATGAGGGACATCCCTGGAGCTCTACCCCAACTGGCAAGTGTCCCTGTGCCCTGCTGTCCAGCCAGCACTTCTGTTTCCCTGTCCCAGTTAACACCCTGGGGTGCCAGGCACAGTGGCAGCTTCAGCAGGGAGGGCCTGGGAGCACTGCAGCTTTCTGCCTCCAGCCTGGTGATCCAGGCATTTTGGCAGGAGTCTCAGGCTGTGCTTCCGGATGGCCAAACCACCTGTCCCTGCTGCCAAGAAGGGGGAGGCCCTTCTCCCTCACCCCACGGTCATGAGCCCTGCCCTCTCTTGTGGCAGTTCTGGCATCACTGGCCTCTGCTGAGGCAATTCAACTTCCTAAAGTGCCAGAAAGATTCCCCCTCACACCCTTGGCAGGTGTAGCCTTCTGCAGGTTTAGTGAGTTAAGTCATCCCGTGAGGGATCCAGCCACCCTCAGAGCTGGCTGGGAGAAAGCCTTGTGAGCAGCCCTGCTGGTGGGGATGAGCTGGTGCCAGCTCCAGCATTTCTTCAGGCATCCCAGAAAACTAACTAAGAAGCCTAACTTTTTTTGCTTTCTTTTTCAGAGAAGAAGTTCAGTGTCTGATCTGCAAAATCAGCCTGTGGCCATCTTGCGCAGGAGCTGATGTTCACAAGGAGTGGCTAATGTAGGTACCCTACACCAAAGGAAGGTGCAGGCCAACATGAGACCACTACTTTTTTGCCGGCAAGATACTTCTTCTAGTGTCTTTTTAACTGCCTTCAGATGAATCATATGACAGCAAGTATGGAAATGTGCTCCACAGTAATATGAATCAGGTGAATGGGATGGAGGCATTTACCCCTTCCTGCTTTTCACCCTGTCAAATGAGACCTTGGAGATCAGCAATAAAGCGAGTGCCAGATGGAGCAGGTAGGAGAGTCAACAGAAGGAAAATGAGATAAAAAGTCAGAGCATAGCTGGGGTTGGGAGGAAGAAGAAAGAGCCCATGGCTTTCCTGGTGTTTCCTGGATTTAGCACCCTGCTGCTTCACAGTAAATGGCCACTTCCACTTCTTCAGTTAAAAAAAAGCTAGAGAATCTCACAGAAGTTTTATTTGGGTGCTTCCTGTTGGGCTTTTAGGAAGGAGACCTCACCCTGGTTGGGTATAGCTGGGCACCAGCATTTAACATTCCCAGATGGAGTGCAAATGACTCAGGCATGGAGCTCCAATTTGTCTTTCTCAAAGTGCTAGGACTCTCTGGATTCAAGTTGTTGTGCACAGGTAGGTGGCTGCATAATTTCAAATCCTTTACTGGTCCATCTTTTATTTTGGTAAAGAAACAGCAGAAGAAATTTTTTCTGTGGCCATCCAGACTTGGATGAATTGTGCACACACACACACATGTATATCTGTATGGTTTCCAGTTCTTGGATGTATCCTTTGACCATGGTTGTACTGGTAGCATAGGAGGTGAATCCACAACTTTCCAACAGATAGCCCCATGTCAAATATATAGCAGAGGTTATGTTTGGACCAGAGGGTGGTTGGTCACTGGAATGGGCTTCCCAGGGCAGTGGTCACAGCACCAAGCCTGCCAGAGTTCAAGAAGCATTTGGACAATGCTCTCAGGCACATGGTGTGGTTCTTGGGGTATCCTGTGCAGGGCCAGGAGTTGGACTTCAATGATCCTTGTGAGTCCCTTCCAGCTCAGGATATTCTAGGATTCTAAGCAACTGGAGCAGTTGGCTGGCATGTCTGCTAAGGTTTGAGTTTGAGAGCAGTGTCAAATGACATGATGCATGTCTAAGAAGGACAGGACTTGCACTTCACACCTGCTGGTGGCTCTGTTGTTTAATGCTAGCTCAACTAGGTGGCATCTCTTATTTGGTCTCAAAAATAAATATTTCATTTCTTTCATTTTTCAATATGTGGTCACTTCATATAAATATCATTACTTGATAGATATGCTACAGAACAGCAGGATAATGCACTTAACTCCTTTTCTGTCACTTGTATGTTTACCTGAAGATTTTCTGTTAGTGTTGAGTGCTGTACAACCCCTTCTGCATATCTGTGAATTCTTACAGGACCAAAGGCAGAGTCCTAACCACCTGGAGGAGCTTCCTGGTGATACAGAATTGCAAAGCATCATTAACAAGTAGTGTGTTATGTCCAGTGAGAAAACAAACAAAGTGGTTTGCTGTTTAAGTGTCTGCTCCCTCCAGCTCCTACCATGGGATGGGCCTAAAATGCCTGGCATGCTTGTGCTTTGCTTTTCCATATCTCACCCAGTTTCAAGCATGGTGTAAACCATGTTTTTTCTCAGTCGTAGAATTAAATGCAGGTTAAATAAATAGTGTTGTCAGCTTCTGCTGTCTTACAACATCTTGAATTTGAGGCATGTATTACAGGAGGTCTCTGGTGTTGCTGCTCTCTCCCCTGCTCTCAGCTCTGCTAGTTGGTCTGTGAGAAAATGTGTCCTCCTGGTAGTGCCATGTTAGAAAGGAGGGGTGAGTGTTTCCTGTCTAGTGGAGCTATCATCAAGTTTCAGTCCAAATAAAGCTGAAAGGGTCTGCAGATTGGGAGGCTTTTCTGGTGAGATTTGCTCTGTACATTTGTTTTTATAGTACTATAGTTGCCAATCAAAGAAGCAAGCAAGTCACTGCTTAATCCAATGCAGACTAAACAGCAAGGGGACTGGTTATGGGAATTTGCTTACAAAGAGATTTCCTGTTCTGTTTGGAAGTCAGTCCCAGTAAAAATAAGATAGTACGGGGATTTACTTGGTCCCTCAACGTATAAGTGTACAAGTGGTAATCCCAGGTTAGCATGTGAAGAACATGGGCAGGAATCTGAAAAGTACCCACAGAGAGAGACTTTTTCTCGATTGTATTGAGGGGGGACCCTTTCAAACTGACAAATGCCTTAGTTTTGTCTTGGTTGTCTTACTTTTCAGACTCTAACAAGTGTGTAGATCCTTGAAAGACAAATTATGGCAGGTTATTCTTTTGCAATCATACTGTCAAGTTTCTCTCTTAAGGATGAGCTAAACTGTTAGCATGTTTTACAACCTCATTTTCTTTTGGTTGTCCTGAATTTCCATGTAAATGAGAGAGCAGTCACTCAAACAAAAGTCTCCAGGCATAATTTTAAAAATTAGTTAGAATATTAGATTGCTTCATCTGATGTAATCACACTCTTCCAAATGGAGACTAGAGCAGGTTTGTCATTTGTGTTGCCTTGGGGAACTCCAGGATATGTTTTATGTAATCACACCACCATATTATGGTGAAGTTAGAATGAAGCTGAGGCCAAGAGTTACAAACTTAGGATACCCCTGGGCAGCAGTGGCCAGTGCATAAAGGACAGCCTGGGAACTTTTTCCATGAGGCAGTGAGAGTTTGCTCCTTCTGTTACCCTCCAAAGAAGTAGCACTGAAGCTGCTTTTCCAAAGGGGCTTTAAATGAACATGGAAAGGATGGGGATGTATAATACAAGTTGGATGTATAATACAAGTTCTGCTAGAACAGCTTCAAGGATGGTCAGATTGCATTAATCATTTTTTGCTTGGAAAATTCCTCTTTGGAAAATTAACCAGTGACAATTTCCATGAGTCTTAGCTGGTGCGCTGGGAGGGGCTATTGCTGTCCAGCAGTGTGGTTATGAGTGATACAGTTGTTTGGCTTATTACTCATTCATAGGCCTTCCCATTTCCTCTGAGGAAGGGAGAGGAAAAAGCCTGGAAAAGCAGTGTGGGTATGATAATCCAGATGGCAACATCTGGCACACAGCACAGGCAAGAGCTACAAATAAAGGGCTGGACAAAGGAGAGAGGTGCAGTTCCTGGTGATTGGAGACGTTGATATCTGGAGTTACTCCTGGCTATGAGTTAACATCGAGGAAGGAGTTCACAGCACTGGTCAGTAAAGTCATAAGGACCACAATTACAGCTACTGCCCTATAAAAGGGCTTTTACTTCTTCCTTTCATTTGGAAACAAACGCGCCAGCAAGCAGTTTTGAATTACTAGAGTCCAGTCCAGTCAGAGTTCATCTGAGCCTACGTCACAGGTGAAGCTTTCTTTTTAGATGTGCTACAGGCATGAGCATGGCCCCTGCCAGTCTGTTTCTGGCTGCTCTCTGTCATTTGTATTATGAAGCCCCAAGAATTTTCCTTGTGCTGAGTAATGGTATTTGGCCCTGCTCCTCCGTATATCCCTCCCCTGGCAAATGTTCTATATTCATTTTTAATGTATATCCTATAAATTTCCTCCTACTCTTCTGAATAACTTTTAGTTGTTAAGCCAAGTGAAGATTCATTCTTACGTTTGCCATGGTTTTGTTCCCTTAGATGTCTATTTGCTTTCAGAAGTATGCAGACACCTGGTTTTAGCTCTGATGCATTTCTGGCCTTCAGATCCATACATCCACATGGAAATGCTAATCAAGTTTAGAAAAGCTGTAGTTTAGTTCTTAAAATACAGACTCTTGATGAACAAATGCAGTTTATTGAGGCAAATTTAGTTGTTGTCTATTGTGACACTAAAACTCCTTTCATATTTTGAGATCCCTTCAATGTTTCAAGATCCATGCATTCAGGCTTAAGCTGGAGTTGAGATCTGTGAGGATTCTTCTTTTAGGGTGAGGTGTGTGATGGTTGTAGCAGATAATTTCTTTTCCAAATAAATGTTTGATTCTTTTTTGCTCCCTGGGCAAAATCTTTGCCTGTACTTGTATGTACACCAAATTGTCAAGCACGTGAGATATATATTACTATATTCACTATTTCTGTGAGTCTCCTGGTGTAATGTCAAATCATGTGATACTTGTGTTGTGTTCATCTGCACTTTGTCTTAATAGTGACATGGATGGCAAAGCCAAACAAGAGCAACAAGAGAGGGTGTCCTAGTTTGACAATAAAATCTGTGCTGCATTTCTTTAACTGGTAAATTGAATCTTAACATCAAATTTTGCTCATATCAATTATCTTTGCTTTTATATGTTAACTTGGTCAGGAAGTGCCGATTTCTCCAGTTATTTGCTTTATTAAATCTTCCATTTCTTTATTTGGATAGGAGATATAGTGCTTCATGGTTCTGGGTGTTAATCTTGTTGTCTAAAGGAATCCCTTCCTATGACATTGATCTGTTTGGCATTTCTTGAAAGCATTCTTCAGATTTCATATTCTCATTCATCCTCACTTTGAGTTTCCTCATATGAGAACAATTACAGTTTTAGCCAACTACACAATGCTGTCATGTGGACAGCTGTGACGTATCAATATTGATTGCTGGTGGTGATTCTAACTCTACTAACTCAAATTTGTTAGTGTTTTCTATTTGAAATTTCTGCATTTATGCTTTGTGCACCAGCTTGCTGCAGTTAGCTTCCTTGGTGCTTCTTGGGTTGACTGGTATTTTTTTGACGTTAGAGCTTCAGTTTTGCCACAAATCAGTTAGAGTAATTTCCCATTTCCTCTATAAACTTAGGTCCTGGAAAGATGATTCAAATTTCCCTCTACAGTACAGGCTGGCTAATCTGGTTGGTAGCAATTCTGCCCAGGGAGTTCCATGCATGGGTACTATTGTTTGGCAGCATTTCTCTTCCAGGCACGTAGCAGGGCACCAGCCCCAGTTCCACTAGTCCTCCTAAATTCTGAGTCTACCCAGAACAGCTTGAAGCCCAAGAGGAGGTAAAGAAAGCTAATTTCAGTCCAGAGACATGGCTGGGACCTCCACCTAACTCTGAGCTGAGAAAATAGAGGCACCACCACATCTGCCTCTTCCATGGGTGGGGAAGGCAAACACAAAGGTCATGGGAGGCACCTGCCCCACCTGGAAGGGCAAAGGGAGGTTTCTGAGGGGACATTTGAGGGCTCTTAGCAAGGCCAGTCCTAGTCAACTCTTGGAAGCAAAAGCTGACAGAGGTGTCACCCCCTCCCCAGGAATGATGCAGTCTCCCCAAGCGCCACACAGATTGCAAAGTGCTCTTTCCTTTAGTCCTCAGTCTTTCCTCTTCTCTGATATGGAAGCTGTTAGAGTGCACATGAAATGGGCTGCTTTTGTTTATTTCTCCCTCACTGCACAGTTGAACTTTGTCTTAAGTAAAATACAGTTCTATGCAGACTAACAATAAAACTGCAACCTCTGTCCTCAATTTTTCCCTAAGTGGCACAGTCTCTAGGTCTTTACAGAATTTATTGTGCTTTATTCCATAAAGAACATTTTTGCTTTCAATGTTTTGTGTGCTTGAAGTAGGAAAATATTTCATGTGATGTTTGGAAGCAAGAGTAGCTATGCAGTCTTTTTAAAAAAAGTCTTTTGACAATCCCCATATGCTTTCTAATATATTTACTTTGAAATTATTTTGGATTCACTATATGTTTCCTACAAATTAAAGCTGATACAAATCATGTGTTGTATTAAGTACTTGATCTCCCCCAAAATTCAGTTACTTTTTACTCACTGACCTGTCAAAACAATGAATTCATTTCTTTGTTATCTGGATAACGATGGCCAGCCACAATGTATTTTGTTTTATTCTTTTGAAGTACTTTCTTAAAAGCTTACATTTTACTCTGAGGAAACTTTTTGTAAACTGGTAAACATCTGAATGTAACTAGAAAATTTTATAAGATTTTAGTATTATCACTACTGTAAATTTTGTAACACGCAAAACCAGAAACCTCAGTGAAACTCTGAAATTAAAGGAACATTAAAACCCAGCATGTTCTTCTGCATGTAATTTTTCACCGTTCCCTGGAATATATCACTTTAAAAAGTGTCTAAAATAATGGCTTTGGCTACTAAAGAATGTTAGTGAATGCTCATATTAAAAGTTTGGTTCTCTTGATTAGAATTCTAGTTACACAGGTAACTAGAAACAGGTAGAAATTTATGCAGAAATAAATGAAACCAACACTGTTGTTTAAAATGTGGTTGTAGAAAGTCAGACTTGTAAACATGAATTCTCTGGTAATTTTCAGTCTTCTGAAGTGGGAAGATTCAATAATAGCAAAATAGATGTTTTAAATATTACCTGTGTCTAAGTATTAAAAAAGTGTGCCATGAAATGTGCCACACTGTCAGCATCATAATGCCATAAATAAGCTGCCTGCCAACAAAGAAATATTTTGTGATGTATTGTGTATCTTAATGTGCAGATGATGCAAATGAGAAATAGGAATTAATGAAATATGGACATTGTCCCAGAACAAAATAGGATGTTAAAGGGCAACAGATTTTGGAACAGCTGTCCTGTGACACACAGTAATGAGATGAGAGTGGGGGTTTTTTTCTGGTTCAACTCAGCAAAGTTTCAAAAATTTCTCACTGTATTGTCAGAATATGTTCTGCTGCATATTTCTTGGCGAACTTTGTATGTGGATAACCCTGATCCTGCCAAGATGTTCAGAGACCTGCATTATCATCCACATAGAAAGGGACAGTGAAAAGATTGTCTCTTAAGTTTTAGAGAGGAGAAGTTAAAGGTATATAAAATAACAAGAGTTAGAAAGAATTTAGGTCTAGTTCTCCTGTTTGGTCATTCATAACAGGAGGATAAGAGAACACAGCCATGAAAGACAAGAAGTTTGAACAGCTAGAAGACTTTGTGTTGTCCTTTTAAATAAAATAGAAAAGCTACATTTTGAAAATATAGCCCTATTAGCTTGTCTTACCATTGAACTGTGAGACAGAGCAGTTAGTGTACTCTTAGAGATGGTCACACCATTTAAAAGCAAATTAATGGTTTGGGTATGCTATGAGTCAGACATTATCTGTTGAGCTGTTTGGACAGTGGAAAGGGCTTTGGCAACAATTTCTTTGAAGAAAGCCTTTGATCGTTATGGATAAACCTGCTGGAGGGAGGTAGCTGGGAAGAAGGTGATGTGTGAGGCTCACCTCAACAGCCCCTCATCAGCTGGGATAGTCTGGGATGGGAAACGGCCTAAAGCAGGGCATATCCCATCAGTTGCTGTGTGTGTCTGCCTCTCCCTGCTTGTAGGTTGGCAGGATATGCCGGAGGTGCATCGAGGGGCAACCCAAGTGTTCGGGGTCCCAGAAGCCCTCACCAAACACGGCACCGAGACTGCCCACAGAGCCCCGTCTGGCTCATGTTCCAGCTCATGGGGTGATAGAAAGTTTCTCTGAGAAATTACAGATCATTGAGGTAGAAAGAGGGAACAGCTTTGCCTGCAGCAGCTTGTTCTGACTTCACAAGTCTTCAGGCCCTCTTTCCTCCCACTCAACGATCAGAAGTGGTCTGAATCCCCCTAACTGCATTGTGGTGGAAGCTCCCAGAAGGCGTATTTTGCAACATCTATGGTGCCTCCATAGACCTTAGTGCTTCCAAGGAAAGAGCTCAAGGAGTCCAGCATTTGGAGTCCCAGAAAATTTGAAGGTCAAACCACTTCAGAGAGACCGACAAGAAGGAAAGTAGGCAGAAGGTACTACCTAATCCATTTTCAGGAGAAAACTATTGTACCTCTTTTCAGCTCCCTTCAGTTTAGGGAGATAAAACTGCTGAACCACACCTCAGACTTCTCAGAAAAATAAAAAAACCAACCTGACAGGACAAACGTATTTACAAATTATTGGAATAAAAGATATTTCTAAACGAAAAGATATAATAGTAGCCAAAGATACTTTCAGCCAATTTATCTGCAGACCGTTTTCTGACCACAGTGAAAATGTATCACATCTGCTGTAAGCGTTACATTTTTTCAATATATCCAGCCTTTCATTATTCAGTTTTAAGCTGAAAAGATATATTATGAATGGAACAAAGGACTGCTACCATTATACTTTAACAGTACTCCATACGGTTCACCTCTGACTTATTTTAAGAAGCTTCTGCCTTTCTATTACTTTATAGGTGTTATTTATTGTGAGGAATTACCCCTAATTTTAAGGGAATAACTGTGTATGTAACCACAACATACAGAAATTTTTTGTGAAATTCTTCCTTTGTTTACAGTAGCATAACTCATACTAACCTCAGTTAATATGGAAAAAAAATCAAGACATTTTAGAACTCATATCTGGATTTAAGATCTAAGTTTAGTTGAGTGAAAGTCCTAACCTTTTTCCTATTTCAACAATTTATTTTGAAGTTACTGCTTTTGATTTGAGCTGTGATTTTAAATACCTTTCAAAACTGTTAACCAATGTGATATGCTTTGAGTCACACAGTCAGAATCAGCCCTGAGGATGGCCCTGGATGGTTTTTTTCTGTTGGTCTCTCTTCCTGCCTAGGCTTTCAAACCTTTCTCCTAACATTTAAACACTAATTGGTGGCTATGGAGGCATTTTCACACTAAAGAAGTCTAACAAAAAAGCAAAGAATGCCTTTTTAGGTGAGGCACTGCTGGCTCACCTGGTATTTAGGAAAGAAACAAAATGTGAATGTTACAAGATAGATACAGATATATGCATTTAAACTGGAAAATGCACCTTCTCACCCCTTCCTCAAAAGATAAAATGTTGCTCCATATGAGAACACAAAAGCAAACAGAATCCTAATTACTTGTAGAAAGCAAATTTTAATCTATTTTAGTTTTATCACTGATAACAAATACCATTTTAATGTTCAAAACTACTCCTTTTTTGTCACGTTACTCTTCACATCATGAAACAGTTCCAACCCCTTCTCCAATCCATTTAGACAGGATTATCACCTGAATTTAGAGGTGGAGAAGTTGTGGCAGAAGCTGTGTTGGAGCAGGGCAGGACAACACCAGGAAGGTGTCCTGGCTGGGTGGCCCCTTTCCTTCTCCTCACCCCAGAGCACATGGCCTCCTTCACACACAGCTGGTTGTGTGTTCCTTAGAGCTGGGCTGCAGCTCTAACAAGATTGCTGAAAAAGCCAAGCGTGCTTCCATAAATGGTATTTTGACCTTTATCACAACCCACAGTTCTTGTGGGTGCAGTAAAGCTCCTTTAAACATTTGGGCTTTGTTTCTGTGGCTGAATGAAATTTGTCCAGGGTGTGTGTTTGTGCACTGACTGCTGAGCATCCGTGCTGCCTAACTTTGAGTATGTTCCCTGGTTGTTTTGACCCGTGCTGTATGGTGCTCTCTAAGGCAATACCTGCTGCTGGCACTGGGAAAGCAGGGAGCACAGATCAGTTTCAGTAGGGAATACAGATAAGCCTGAACCAAATTTAAATGCCTCTTGCCAGGACAGACCTTTGAGGTTCAGCAGACTCTTCACCCTCCAACATGTCTGTCTCCTCATGAAACGCATGCATCAGGCTCACATGACAGATGTACCATTTTGGTAGGCCTGCACATTATTTCAGGTATACTGGATGAAAAAAAGCCCCACTAAAATAGTATCTATGTCTTAGGGCCACCACTGCACAGTGCGAAGCACAAAGGTGGGGTGGTAGAAAGGACCAAGGCCAAATACTGCAGATTCAATCAGATTGTCCTCCAGGCCAGGAATATTCCCCGGATCTGATTTATTTAGCAGTCTTGACATAGCATTAGAATCCAGCACAAATAAGTTCTTCCTACTTTAAAGTTTTACTGTAGCAATTGCTAATCCTTTTTTTCTGATTTCTTTACACTTAAAATCCCTCTGCATCATGCCAGCAGACCTTCATAGAAATCTGGGGGAAAATTAACCAGATTTAATGTAAAACAACAGTGGGAGTTTCATTATTAAGTTATTACAATACTTTATTCAATATTAAATATTTAATTAATATTTTTCCAATATTTAAGTAACAACAGAGAGTCAAACTTAATTTCTCTTGAGCTGGGATGATAAAATATTCAAAATATTTTTAATTTTTTCTCTCTTTAATTTTTTTCTGGCATTGCCAGTGTCTTTAAGATCTCAGTTCAGAAATATATTCAAACCTCAGGAAAGCATATAGCAATTTCACTCTCTTAACATGTAATTTAGAAATAACAATCTTTGTTCATCATTCAGGCAAAGCAAAGCTGTTCTGCCATTGATTTAAAGGTTGCAGTGAATGCATATTGTCTTATATGCAAGAAGCAAGAAAAGTAGGAGTGTTGCAGATCTGAGATTTCCTCCTATTAGCCAGAACACACCTTGGGAAAAGCTGTTCCTGTGCTCATGGAATAGCTGCTGTTTCCAAAATGGTAGGTACTCATCTTCACCTTCTACCAAAAAGTAGAACTGCATCCAGCATGTAAATCTTCCAGCATCTTAGCCTGCTAGTATATTCATAAATACCCAAAAAGCACATGCACAGGCTTGGTACTTATTGGAACCAATGAGTTACTCATGTGCATCTGAAGGTAATTGAGATTCTTTTCTGAGGGTTTGTTCTTAGGAGCCAAAAAGTTTTCATGATCCTATGGGACTTTGTAAAATAGGCTGGTGTTATAGAATTTTCTTGTCCTTTTGCCCAAAATAGCCCTGTAAGTTCCTGAAACAAGTTTTCACCATTTGAGGTTTAAACTGTGCCTTCCATTCCACTGCTGTACCAGAAATATAGGTTTGACTGTTCAATCTTTTGGTGCCCACAGCATCTGGTTAATGAGGCCTTTGAGTGAGCTGCAGATAAATGCTGGGGACTTCATAGACCTGGGCCCAGAAGAATGTTAAAAACTGCCTGAACCAGCTGATTCAGGATATACTTTGAGGTTTGGCATTCTCATAAAGAACATTTCATGAACACAAAGAAACTTTAATGGAAATGTTTGGGAAGCCTGAAATACACTTTAATCAACTTTAGAAATTTATAAGGGAATAAAAGTAAGTGAAAGTCTGGGTCATACCACCAAAGATTCCAATTCTACACAATTCAGTCTTGAAATCTATTTGAAATAATGAGAAGCTGGTTATCTCTGAGGTAAACCTCTTGACATGAATCAGTTGTGTAAATTTCGGTTGTTTTGGTTACTTTTAGTTGTTCGGATGGGGGTTTTGTTTGGGTTTTTTGTTTGTTTTTGTTATTGCTATTTCTATTAATTATTGTTTCAAAAAGAAACAAAAAAACCCCCGACACATCAGTTCAAAAAAGCACAACACTAGATCTTTTTACTCTAAATCAGTTCAATGCTAATGTATTTCACAGAAAGGAGCATGCTTAGGTCAAGACTGCTAAATCACATTAAGCATTAAAAGCAGTCTGTAATTCTACAATGAACAATACTAGCAATCACAGTTTAACATCTGTGGAATATGAATCAGAAATATTTTCTTTTTCTGCCAAAGAAAATGTGCAGGAAAATTAATTTCTCTTATGGAGACAAGAACTTTGAAATGAGAAGTGAAATGGCAAAATATTTCTCATTTTGGATTTTTTTTCTTTTAAATATGAACATTAAAAAAGACCAGGTAGAAAACAGTTTGTACATGTTTCAGAAACCTCTTAGCATGTCATCTGGCACAGCAGATGTGTTCTTTGTTGATTGACTTTTTGAATGGGTCAATACCAAGTATCCTAAAGGTGGCAAGTTGAAAAAAGAAGAGAGAGTGTTAAGGCTCTTTCCAATCTGTAATGCAGAAATTCTTTGCTTTGTAGCTTCATTTCAAGACAAATATTAATATTTTTATAACAGTGCAATTACTTACTGCAAACTCTTAAAATCTCTATTTCTACAAGTTATTACATTTCCTACAAAAATTGTGGAGTAAAATCCTAGGGTTACTGTTTTGCAGGAAAGCACTGTGGCTGATCATGGTGTTGCCTTCTGGCCACAAATTTTCAAAGACTTGAAAAGTTTCAGCTTGACAAACCCAGCCCAGAACATTTACGCTCGTTTCTCTGACCTGGCCTTTTTGTAAATGGCAAACTTATTTACACGCAGGGAAGGTGTTAGGGTAGATTAGGGGCTGTTTTCTGATTTTAGTGTTTTTGTCTGCTATGATGTACTTCTACATTAAGCCCAGATGTTATGTGGTAGATTTAATGTAAATAAAATAAATGTGTTTCAGCTTGCCCAATATTGGATTCCCTAAGCTCTGTGCAGATGCCTTGGCATAAAGAGCAAAATCCTTTTTGTGAAATGCAGTCACAATGGATGTGATCTTCAGAGGTAAAATTATGTTTAGCTTTATTCTGGTGACTCTGAAGTCTATCAGAGACTTCCATCAGTTTCAGTGGAGGTAGAATAATCAGGTCAACAGAGATGGTTTCTGATGGGCTGATCTTAAAGCAGTAGCTGTTTTCTGTATCAGGCCTAATCTTTCTGCCTTTGGTCAGAACTGGCTGTCATACTCTGAGTTGCCTGTCAGCAGTCTAAAGGCTGCTTATTTTGAGGGATATTCTGGGATACTTCAAAACAAAAAGTGCTGTACCAACTGCATTGCTCTGCTCTTGACGTTTGTTAAAAAGAAAATGTGAGATAATGGCTACTGCTCATACGAATGAAACTTTTCCTGGCCCAGTTATATGGTTCATTATACTTCATACCCTCATGCATTCATCTTTGTGCCTGCATGGTACTGTTGTGTGTCTAGACCCCTTGGAAGAGTTTGAAAACAAGAACAAAGGCAATAGTTCTTTGTGTTGTCTTCAAACATATCCCCAGTCAGTGGAAGGCCTTGGTGAGCACCAAGGCCAGCTGCTTGATTGCTATGTACGCTCAGAGTTTCCTATGAATGAGTATGGGTCAAAAATTAAGCCTGTTCTGGAATTTAATATCATGAGGTTCTGATGCAAACATCACTCCTGGGTAGCAGGAGTGCTATTCCCCCCATTTAACAAGCATCAGACGTCAGTGCTCGTTCTTCACTCACAGAAATCAAAGCAAAGGTTCATGTACTGCCTTCCATCCTCATCAATAAAGTTCTCAAAATCAGGGCTACATTGCGAGTAAAGTTTCAATGCTTTTTTTTTTTTTTAAAGCTGTGTTTTTCTTTGGTGTCCATAAACTGGAAAGCATCAAAGCTGTTCCTGAGTGTTTGTTAGGTTCCCTCCACACAATTAGGGCAGCTCCTTTCTCTCCTTTAGTAGAGGTTAGTGTTTTCAAAGCTGAAGACTATTAGGAGTCCTGGTTATACATGACTGGCTTGTGTGATGCCTGCTTGTACAATATGTGGCTATAGAGTCAGCCAACTCCACCTTGCCCAGAATGTTTTCCAAGCACAGGTTATGGAGGCCAAAACAATTTTGGGTTAAAAAAATAGGCTAACCTACTTTATAGAGCCTTTTACACACCATGCTTTAGAGTTGCCCTCAATTCAGACTCTAGTAATTTGAAAGGTTGAAAAACATTGTGTGAAAAACATCTGAGGGGCTGAAATGCATCGAGGTCTAGAGGTGTGACTTGGAAAACTCGCTGCCCTTTTTTTTCCAGTTCTAAGGTATTTGAACATCTCTGAAGAGGACTATTTTAAAATTATTCTTCTTGATACTCAAGCTTTCCTTGAAACTTATGAGTCAGAACAGCAATTTTGGAGAGTCTGGAAATGTAATCACAAATATGTAAATGTAATCTAGAAGAATGGGCACCTAAGACACGTTGCTAGCTTAAATAAGACATGAGAGAAATTTTCAATGTGCCAGTTTGAGAAAAATGTTGAAATAATGAATGGAAACTATTATTAGTTTTTAAATTATTATTTATATTTTTGATTAGAGTGTTTGCCTCTCTAGTTGCAATTACAAAGGCGGATCCATTGAAGGCCTCTACTGTGTCCGGGACTGTGCAGGTGAAATATGCATCTTGTATGGTAGTCTCTAATCAAACCATAGCATTTAAGACATCTCTTCATGTTATCCTAGAACACCTCTTAAAACCCATGGAGCTTCATAAAAAACTAACAGTTCAGGAGCTATAACACCAAATTTTGAACTTGGTGGGTCTCAGTGTTCTGTTTCTGCCAGCAAGAATTTCTACCTGCGCATGGTTTGTGAGCTGCTGACTGTCTAAATATTTATGGAAAATAACTTATTCAGTGCTACTTACCTATTTCCTGTTTAAGGTCTAACCCTCTGAAATTATTCTTAGGGTTATGCTTGTTTTAATTTCAGCTCTCAAATAATAAAGACCCAGGCAATTTGAATTAATACAAACTGACCTTTTTTTCTACCCTCATATAGTCCCTATTTGTTTATTTATTTACTTATACATACGCCCCTAGCTTGTTTAAGTTAATACAAAATCAAATTGTTGCAGGGCAGACAACTTGCTGCCCCGTTCTTGTGCTGCAGAACTCCCCACAGTGGCACTTGCAAGCTCAGGTTTCCCACTTCAACAGGGGCTGGGCAGACAACCGTGTTGTATGGTGTGAACTTTGCTCTGGCTGACTCCACCTGAATAGGGCCGAGGCTCTTTCCTTCTGCCCCTTCCCGTCTCCACAGTAAATCTGTGCCTGTCAGTTGCTGATAATAAACTGTTGCAGGCTGTGCCGTAGTGCCCCTCACTTAAGAAAGCCTCGGAAATGCTGGCACAGCGTAGTTCTCTCCTGCTGCTGTTAATAATGCTGCTCAGCTGTTCAGCAGTGCTGCAGAGAGCTATTCAAAGTGCAATTCAGAGGAGAAGAGGACATTTTGGTATTGTTTTCGTTTGTCTGGGTTCATATAGTTCCAGTGGTCTTTGCAAGACCATCCAGGGACTGAGGCTGGGACATGAGGTGTGGTGCCATGCCCTCCTTGGAGGCATGGGCTCTGCCTCCTGGGAGCTCAGCTTCAGCATCCACCACCAAAGCACTGTGAGACATATTTGGCACTAGACATCCAATTCCCAGCAAAGCACTTCAGCATGTGCTGAGGCATTGGGTGAACAGGGAAAGAATATTAAGATTTTAGATGGGGTTATGGGCTTTTTCGAATCAGGCTGCTGTTTTCTATATACTTTGTTCAGCTTCAGCCTAAGAGCTGCTGAGCACTCATTGCAGGAAAATTCAATAGGAGCAGCAAATGCAGGATGCTTTCAAAAATCAGACCTTTCCTAGAAAACAGCAAAAAAGAACTGGCATTTATGGATGCTAGTGTCCTTAATGAATAAAACAGAAACTGGAAAAAAGAAATGTAGCAAACTCTACTCCTAATGTACCAACAGGGTATCTCTGGTTTCATCCAGGCACAAATAAGCATGAGAGGATACAAATTTCTTTGAAGCTGGCTTAGGAGAGAAAGTGATTTATGATCATATTCAGGAAAAGTGGGTTTGAATGAGCTTCCATGAGCCAAGTCATCCTTTGGACTTTACTCAGGCCCTGCTGAGTTCGGAGGAAGTCCAACTGACTCTCACCAGGTCAGATTCTCCTCCCATTAATGTTAATGGGAGTTCTGCCTGGCTTTAACTGGGAGCAGGTTCAGACACAGAGTTATCAGCTATAGGAAAACTCCCCCCCTCCGACATATCTATCATACATACTCTGACATATCTATCATACTGGTTTAATTTCAGTATACATTTCCCAGCTCTCAAACAATGGTCTTACAATAAAAAGCCCTAATAAGAGACATATATTTGTGTAAATATATAAATAACATGCTTAAGTTGCTCTTCAGTTGTGTTACAAGACTTGTCCTTTCTAGCACCCCACCTTTCCAAGAAGTTTTCCCAATTAATTGAAAAGAAGAGTGGTGTACAGCCCCAAAAGACTTTTTTCCACTATATCACAGTGCTTTCCTACATTTCAGCAGCAACCATGGGTCCCAGATGTCAAGATGTACTGGATACATTTCCCCAACAGCATCTGGCTGCCTGGCAGAAACCTCCCAACCTGTTGCACTGACAGCTGCTAAGTCCCTTGGAGTTGCTTCATGCTCCAGTAGCAGCTTGGCTTTGCTATCTGTCTGAATAACCATGCTCACATGGATGCTGTATGCCTTTGATCCTCACAGTTCAGCTCTTGGTCTTTTTCTGGTAGAAGTATAGATAGATCCCTTGCTGGGATTCTTGGGCAGCAATTGTAATGCAGGAAACATTCCGGAAGTCATCATGTACATGCTGGAGTGTCCCCTTTGTTAGGGACCTCTGCCTCGGTCTTTAAACACTAGAGTCAGCTTCCTTTCCTAACATCCACATGGTCTGGAGAGAGGCACAACTCCTTACCCCAGCCCTGGGTACCCACAAGGCAGTGTCTCTTTGTCAGGATGCTGGGAAGCACGTAAGTCCGAAACAGGGCTTGTCTAGGAACACTGATAGCAGCAAAGGAAGGGTGGAAAGAAAGGCAGCACCTTTTTTAAAAAAATCCACACACACCAGTGTGTATATATATTTATATTTGTGTGTGCAGGCATTGCTGTCGTCAAACTGTGCACTTCTCATGCTTCCTAAAACCTTTGGGTCAGCTGAGCTGTTGCCTTGAGCAAAAAGGAAAGTAGAATTGGCTGAAATTTTCCACTTCAGACCTCGACTGGATTTTTTATCTTTGGAAGCTTCAGAGTTGTGTTTGCAATTCCTCTTTCCTCACCACCTCTTGTTTGCAATGAGCTATAATGAGAGGGCATTAGTACAAGGAACAGGAGCACTTCTGGGTTTCGAAGGAAGGGTTAAGAGAGCTGAGGTCTGAGAGGGAAGGTGTAAGGGAGTTGGAAGCAGAGCAGCGTGGAGAAGAGCCAACAGAATTCTCCAGTAGAAGAAAAAACTCATAATTGTTGCCAGTAACGACTGACGTGTTTTGCACCGTGTTTGGGAAGAGAGGCACATCGCAGGCAGCAGATAGGATGTGCTCTACCCCAGCAGTGCTGCTGTGACCAAGCAATTAAAACAAGAAAAACAAACTTTCTTCTTCAACCATTCAGCTGCCTCTGAACCCTGTTACAAACCCTGTGCACAGCAGTCTTGTTGAAATCTTGCTCCGACACAAGTTTCTACTCTGTCTTAAGTCCTCCAAAGCTCCTAAAGCCTGCTTCATTTTATTTGAAAAGTTCCCCAGTTTTGAGCCATTTCTTTTGCAAACTATGTTTCCCAATAAAGTTTTGAAACTTCCCATGAAACACATCCTTCTAAAAGTATTCTGGTCATGTCCCTTGCCTTTGATGGAAAAAGGCAGTGTCTCTATAAAAAATAGCACTCTGATTTGGAACATACTTGAGTGAACCCACATGCTGGTATTAATTGGCACAACCCCATTGAACTGGCTCAGTCTGTTATAGGAAAATATCACGGAAATTCACTCCCTTTACTTCT
This sequence comes from Gymnorhina tibicen, assembly GCA_013399875.1. Taxonomy (NCBI): domain Eukaryota; kingdom Metazoa; phylum Chordata; class Aves; order Passeriformes; family Artamidae; genus Gymnorhina; species Gymnorhina tibicen. Next base: position 308,759 of record VXAZ01000373.1, on the reverse strand, counting down.
ACAGCTGTGTAGCACATAAACATCTACACACATACGTGTGTGTCAAATGGGGAACGGCTATTGGAAGAAATCTGAATTTTCAAATATTACATTCAGTTCACTGTAACTTTGACAAGTAGTGTTGACTCACTCTTTAATCTACTTAGTGTCATTACCTTTGAATTTATGTCCAATTTTGGCAGGTCAATGCCTGGTCCGTCTAATCCTTACCTTTACACTGGTCATTGCTACATTGATAGAATTATGGCTGTGATTCTTTCCCAATCTTCTGTTGAGAAATTCTGGATATAGTGTGGTGTGACTGAAATTCAGATCATAACCATCGCTCCTGAGGAACAGGCAGAAATGTTTCTGAATTACATCATTTTATGATCACTTACAGAGACAGAACTTTGTAATCTGGAGGACATCTTTTGTTGTCTCCAACACTGAAATAAACTGTTCTAAAACAACTATATGACTGATTTTCTAGTTGAAACAGAATAAAGCTATAACTGTGTTTTAGATGAATATGATATCGTTTTATCCTGTGCAAGCAAGCTGCATAGCAAGAAATGTTTTATTCAGAGTAAGTAGTCATTATAACTGAGAGCAGGAAAAAGGGTTGAATGTGGAAAAGTTCATTATACTATAAGTGTGTTATTATATTTACAGAGCTATTGTATTTAATAATAAGAACCTTTTGTATCTCAGCAGGACGGAATATATAAGTGTTCTAAATTGTGGTCAAAATGTGCAAGTGAATTATTTTTTCCAAGAGCAAGCAATTCTAGAGTCAGTCAGAAAATTAGAAAAAAATACTAATTTTTTGTTGCATTTGATTTATCTTTTCAATTTGCTTGATTATCAGAGGCATTGTTTGTATTGTTTTATTTTTTGTTCTGATAAAAAGTTATTAGGAAAGAAATCCTTCTTCAAAAACCCAATTATTTATGTAAGGCAAAAAAAGTTTATGTTGGGGGATGTTTGTAAGCTTGTATTTTCTGTCCATGAAAAATAAAACCATCTGAATATCAGTTAAAATAGCTTGATCATTAAAGTCCTCTAACCATTACCACAGACACTGGCCCTGGTTCAGGAAAGTGTTTAAATACATGCTGCTTTATATTTTTCTGTCTCAGGGATTTTCCTAGGTTCTAGAATGTGTGCATAAGCATTCTTCCCGGTTTCAGGTCCTCTCCTTGAACTGGCGTTGGCAAACCCTTGTCTCCACGTGCGGGCAAACCCGGGGTTTGTAACGCAGGTTCAGTTACAGCACACAGTTCTTGTGTTCTGATTCTGCAGCTCTTGACTCATGGAATACAAGACAGATATTTTCCTATTATGCAAAGCTGCACGTTTAACTCACTGTTGTTTTAACCCCCCTGGAAGCTTGGGACTGAAGTCTGTTTCCTTGCTGCTGCAGAAGCTTTGCTTTTCTATTGTGTGTGTGTCCTGGGTTGTTATTGTAGGGTTGTGATCTCGGGCTGTTTGGCTAGCTGTGTTTCTTTTTTAGTTTTAGTTCAGTGAAGCATTTGATCTGAAACAAAGTGAGCTTTATGTGAACTGAACTTTTAAAAAAGCACAAATTTGGCACCTGGTATGACTACCTCCATAATTTCTGGAAAATGTTTTTGACCTGCTATATCCTTAACTTCTGGATAAGTTTTGGGACATAGAGACACATTCCCCACACAATCAATTTGCTGGCTGGTGGATTGCTTTGCTCCTCACTCAGCCCCGATATAGCAGCCTGAAATACATCTCTCATGGGAGTATGAAAAAAAAAGTAAAAAAACAAAACTTGCCTTGCTGTACCAGCACAAACTGAAACCCTTGCGAGTGGATACTGCGAGTGGAACACTTGTGAGTGGAATTGCTTCATAAATGCGCAGGGAATTAAAAGGGGGCGTCAGTGCTCCGTGCAGGCAGCAGCCTGAGGAATCGCCGCCAGAACAGGGTACCACATCCCCAGGTCTGGGGATGGCTTGTCGCGGCTGCTCCGGGGCACCGAGAGCCGCGGCGGCGTTTTGGGGAGGTCTCGGCTGACCCCTGGTGGCTGCCGGGCCGCCCCCGCCCCTCCTGCCCTCCCCTGCATCCCTGCGGCTGCTCCGGGCGTCCGCTTCCACTTCCCCGCTCCATCATCTTCAGCAGTTTCAGATCTCAGGCTCCCCTTGCATGAAAGGCGACTCAGAATCCTTGTGCAGCTTTTTGTCGTCCTCATGGAATTTTTGTTCGTTTGGTTTTGTTGTTTTTTTAATACTTAAAACAAAAAGGTTTCTACCTACACAAAGAAAAAATATTTAACATTTAAAAGAAACTCGTGTCTCCAAACTGTCACAGAAAAGGTAGCAATGCAACTGAATGTCCACTCCTAAGATTCCCTATTGCATAAAATATATCTACACTTTCTCTCAGAGTTTCTTGGAAAAAAATAGAGCAGAAAGACATATTTATTGCCTTTCAGCACACCTAACTTTTTGACTTTCCATACCCAAAGCTTTTCAGATTTTCAACAGGTATTGGGTTTGGTTTTTTATAAGAGCACAAAAGAAACTCTGTCAGTGTAAATTCTTCAAAAGAAACTGATTTGTGAGAAGTTGAAATCAATGCAAGTTCATTCAATCAGACATTTGGTGCCTGGAAAAGAAGGCAGAGCAACAGTTACGGCAAGGAAGAAGAAATAAAAGAAAAAAGAGAGGAAATGTAGAACAAAGTAAGACGACTAATACACCTTAATACCAAGATTTGTTCCATGGATGTATTCTGTGCAATCCTAAAAGAAGGATCTTACTCTGTTTTTTGGAGGAGCCAGGGCTTGTTTCTGAGCCAAGAATGAATGGGTGTTATATAGAGTTGATATTATACCAATACTTCCAGATCCAGTCCTGCCTTGGTACACAGGACCTAAACACATCTTTTCTGCATATAACACTTGGTTTCAGTCTCACAAACACTAGTTTCAGTGGATTTGCCATATGACTTACATGATGTGTGTATAAATGAAAGAAGAATTAGGTCTTTTGTTTGGGTTTGATTTTAATAGAGAAAATCTGTAGAACTAAGCTAAACCCAGTGGAATGGCAGGCTTGCATTTATGTGTCCTACAAAAAGCATCTCCCCATTCTTTTTTTTTTTAACTTTCCGTGCAGGATTGCCAAGATACATACAGTACGTGTAAGGAAGCCTTCCTCATCTGAATGAGCAGCACCAACTCGTTGTGTCGCAGCCTCCTATTTTTGAAGGGACTTGCTAAAAAGGAAATCCCACAATCTTGTCACACATATAAAGATAAGTAAAATTCCTACTGGATTCATTATCAAAGAGATCAATGCAGTTGTATTCCCACATTCTCATTTCTCCTTTCAATGTATTCCAAGCTCTTTTCCTTTTTTTTTTTTTTCAGTCTGAAAGTGTTGTGTATTTCTCATGAGAACTTTCTGACCAATTCCCACTAAATCAGAAAGGTGAAGTGAATATATCTGGCTATGTTACAGCCTTCTCCCAGTGGGCAATTTGCAAAATGTTTGCAGCCTTTGAAAGGAGGACTCTGTACATGTACCCACAGAGGTGTAAAACTGTCCAAGACAAGCAGGCAAAGCACAAAGCAGAGGTTAGAGGGTTTGATACAGTTTATTTTGCCTTTTCAGTCATTCTTCATGCCCTCTCGACACTTCTCTTATACCAAGTGCCTCTGCAGTAACAAACTCAACCAGTCATGTCACCTAAATGCAATCCACAACTTGGCCCAAAACTAAATTGCTGAATTAGAAAGCTTTTTTATTGGCAGTTGTACCGTTATTTTTTTAATTGTTGGCTTAAGAGATGGAGGCAGGCTCTCTGTCCCTGCAATTATGGAGCTTCATTGTCTTCTTGAGCTGTAATTCATACGGAATAAGGATGAAACCGAGACCTTTTGGGTTCACCTCTGCAGGTGTTTCAGCTGCTGGGTTCCAGCTTTGTCCCTGTAAAGTAGATAGGCTCTAATGTCAGGCATCACTTATGGAATGTCATGCTCACTTTGCAGATATAAGAAGGATATCTTTGGGCACTAAAAATCCTAGTTTTATGGCATCTGCCTGTCCTATGAATTTTGAAGAATTATAATCTTTGGTTTGCATTGCTGTGAATTGATTTTGCTTTATGAGGCAAGCTAAAGTCCATGACTCATGCCTTCCATTAGGCTGCAGCCTGGATGACATGGCTGTGAACACCAGGCCATTCCATACCTGGTGCAGACGAGGCTCTTTGCCTCAAGCAAGTCCAAAGCTGCATTAACAGGATAGTTGAGGGGTAGAGGATGTGGCTGCACATAAGATGACCTCCAGATCCTTGCTGGGTTTTACCAAAAATCATGTCTGATGCATCTATGGAGTGATGGACACAGATCTCTGTTTTAACCAAGTCTTCAAATAAAATCTTCAAATAGCTCAACTTTTTTCTTGTTTGCTCTTGCAAGCAGCAAAAGTGTCTCGGATCTTTAAAAAAATTCCAATTCAGCCATTATTAGGTGAGGATCAAGGTAGCAGAGTATGAGGAAGTTCAGCCTTGGCTGACCAAGCTGTTTACTTCCTGGCCTTAAAAAGTGTGAGAAGTTGTACACTCCCTGATGGTGTGTTGATGAATAAAGTTAATAGAATTTTTAATATAAGATGCAACCACTGGATCCAAATCTACCACTGCTTTAAAATATGAAATAGATACTTACCTTATAAAGCTAGAAAGTATTTTGTTGGTAGCCATGGCAATTTGCAGGTGTTAAATTAGCCACAATGGAACTGCTTAGTTCCCTGATGCAACAGAAACATTTTGAAACTTACCATGAAAAAATTATTAAAGCCCTGCAATATAGAGAGTATAAAGTTCAAAAAAAGAATGAAGAGTGCAAAGTTATATCTGTATTTCTGTGAAATTTCATAAAATGGGATTTTACACTGCGTAATACAACCTACTGCTTCAACCGAAATAAGGAACCTAGTTTGATATTTTCATTAAATGCAAAGTATTTGTAGACACTGGTGGCAATTAGGTGTTGCGGAGGCAGTCATCAGTTTGAAACTGAGCATATAAAATGGTATTTTAATAAAAAATACGGTCACCTTGGTACCTGAATCTACCCTTATTGTATTGCATGGCAGACACTCTTTGCATTAGACTGCAGTCACAGGTTAACAAGAAGGGAAATTTCAAGGCATGGAATTAGCTACAGGAAAGTTCTCCCATTATTGAATGAATTCAATAAAGACACAGCAAAATTTACAAGGAAAAATTTAATAAAATATTGACTATAAAGGCTACAGCATTCTATGTCTGCTCCACAGCTTATATCCAAAACTGTGCATGTTCAAAAGTCCATGCAAATTGGACTTAATTTACTTTGCTTCTATTTCCTTCTTCAGGAATATGAAGTGAGCACAATAATTTTCCTTTATTTTATCTATAAATGGTTTCCTATATAGGAGCTTATTAAAAAGGAGGCAGGCTTAGGCTGTCCAGGATGTTAGAGTGATTATGTCTTGGCAGCTCAAGAAGAGGCTGAATCCAAGGCCCTGACTGTTTGTTAGCATCTTGCCAGCACCGTGGATTCCCCTGATCAGACTAAGAAATGTATGGACAGTGACAAGTGGACTCTTTCCCAGGTCTATTTCTGTCATTGCTGCCAGCTGACAGCTTTAGGCACTATATTAATCTTTGGCTGTGTAGAGGGCAATTGGAATTGCCATGCAGAACCCTGCCAGGGATCCCCAAGTTTCTCTGTTAAGTTTCCATATTAAAAAAGTTACTTTCACTGCAAATATTTCTATTGTGAAACAAGAGAGGGAAAAAGAGTATTGCTAGGGAGGCTGTGCCTTCTGTCTTTTTTCCCAGGAAAAGCTCGTAAGGTGTAGCGGACACAAATGGCTGCTTTCCAGGTGGTTTTCAAGAACATAAAGGTCCAATCCACAGACATAAAAATTAAGCTAATTTTATGTCACATCTGTTGGACCCATGATAAATTTAGCCAGATGTAGTTCACTAATTGGTAGGGTATTGATTTTCCTATTGCATTGCACGGCTGTTTATGTAACTGGAAAGGAAACGGTTCTGAAGAACCAAGTTTGTCAATTCCTATCTGTGCTCAGAAACACTGTTCAGTGTGCAGCTGTGCTGGAGTCTCATCCTCAGGCAAGGAATATATCAGTGCACTGTAACCTGTTGATTATGTCCTTGTAGACACTTTGACGCCAAATGATCTGCAAACAGCAAATATGCACACACCTCTTGGGCATCTGACAGCATGCATGTAAAGAGCTAAAGATGTCTTCAAATTGTCCCAGAGAGGTCTGGGCAATGCTCCTATTGAAGGTTTAGCCTGGGCTGCAGCTTTTCCCATGATCACAGTTTTCTGGAGAAATGGCCTATCAGGGGACCTGCACCTAGTTAATACCATCACAGGAAGAAACTTGCCAACTCGAGATGGATAACGTGTTAGGGGTAGTGGTAGCACTTTGTCTTCCACAGGCCCAGGTTTCAATGCCTTCTTCAAAAAAAAACAACCTTGGAAGTCAAAGGAAAATTCTGGCCCAAGGGAGGTGCTCTGTATGAAGTGTTTTGCACACTTTTACTTCTGCAACAGTTTATAGATGAATGGGGGAACAACGACAGGGGCAAAGTATATTACTTGTGTGTAGAATGGTCCAACTGCTTCTGAACCTTATCTGCCATTTCCCTGCATCCTTGTTATTGTACAACCCATGGTGGTCCACAGTGACTTTGCCTGTATCCTCAGCCACTAGACAAAGTGACTTTTAGTTACTCTAAAACCTGTGGTGTTGGTGTGCCAGCACTGTCAGTGACTCCAGGCGGTGATTAAACACAGAAGTATTTTTCCCTACATTTATGAAACATAAAGATATTTGTTTTGATTCCATCACTGTCACCTCATTAGGCACCAGGAAAGTTAGGTTATACATTGAATCAGTTTTGCACTTGGTTTTGTTTACTTTTCATAAATTAACATGGTAATTCACTGTAATAAAATTCTTCGTTTACACAAAGATATCAAAAGGCATCGTCCATTATTCTCCTTAATGTTACAGCTTTAGAATGTGCCGCAAAAAGCTCTGTTTATATTGCAGCTGGATGGAGCACTTACCACAGAGCGTCACATCCCAGATATGCTCTGCTGCTCTGCAGCAGAGAAATGCCAAATCATGAAGGAAAAAAAAAGATCCCGTACAACTATCACCACCCCAGAAAAATCACCATTAAAATGTCTCTCATCTCAGTGGATTATCCTAAACTGCCTATTTCCATTTGCATTCCTGTTTCTTGGCCTAGCAGGTAGCAGTGAGGTGCACTCCTGCAGGCACGAGAAGGCTGAGTCCTATTACCTGCAGTGGTCACAAGGGCTGTTCACAGTCATTAGAGCAAGAACCATCTGCAGTAAAGGCAGCACGGAATTTGGACAGACTGTGCACTTTCATCATTGCAAACAACTGATCCTCTACCATCAAAGCCATGAAATGCTCTTCAGTCCCTCTGTGCTTTAGCAGATTTTGGATTCAGGGTGCCTTTCCCTACTGATCCAGAGTGGTTTTGTTCTCCAAAGAGAAAATGGTTTGTACTGCCTCTAATTTCAGATGCTGCTTGGTGTTTGCAAACATGTTATTTCTTTCTGCTATGTAGCTTTGCTTTGGGGTTTAAAGCTATAGAAGAAAATATTGTTCACTTCTCACATGTGGAAGTGAGTTACTGAGAGCAAAACAAAACCTAGCTTAAGCTTCTGTTTCTTCTTTTCTCTCTCTTTCCTCTTTACGGACTGTTTATGTTTGCATGACCTGCAGGGGAACTGGAAGTGCACTAGATGATCTAGCAAAGCACAAAACCTCCACAAGTATGTGTGCTTTATTTGTGCCTCCTCTGAACTTTTTTGGGAAAAAAAAAAAAAAGCAGACAGAAAAAGGAAAGGATCAGATGGGTTAAAAATTCACTATTGTGCTTTACATCAGATAACATTCTGGCCTATATTTGCAACAGTCTCAGCTGATGTCATTGAATGGACAGCACAAGGCAAATGAGATCCAGCCATGCTTTGCCACAGCACACAACAAAAGCACCCACAAGAAGAAATTTTTTTCTGGGCTTTCAAAATTGATACTTTAAGAAACAGGAGGCATCTTTTAGAAGACCACCTTTATGGACAAAACTTTTTCAGAAGTTTTATGAGTATATATGGAACATATACATAAGAAATCTTGCTGGTTTAATTTTTGGGATTAAAGAATAAAAATTATGGCACTTAGAAATAGGTTAATAATTAAACCTTTCATCTAAAATTTACAATAATCTTGTATCTTTGATGGATGATGCCATGACAAAGAGACATTTTTATTAACTTCTGTATTATCATCCATTCAAGATAAGAGGCGATAAATTAACTGTGTTCTGGAAATCCACAACTTAGAGGAAGGTTTATCACATAGTTTCCAGCGTGTGGTTTGTAGAGTGCTGGATGCAGGTCAGTTACTTGCTGGCACTCTTCTCCCAACACACAGGATTGCAGAAGCTGTAGTGCAGGATGGATCCAACCCCTGTGGTGGACAGAAGTGGGCACAGTAGATGTGGTGAGCTGACCTAAGTCCTGCAGAGGAGGTATCACAGCAGCAGCCACTGCAGTTGAGGTGCAGGCAAGTGTTGAGCTGTAAGGGGGAGGGAAATCGCCGCAAACTCATCCAAGATCTTCAGCCAAGTCAGGAAAAACATGGAGCAAGAAGTATTGGGATATTAGGGAGTAACCATACCCAGGGAAAGCTCTCAGCACAGCGAAGGGTTTAGTGGTTTGGCAACACCTCTTGTGGAAGAAGCCTTCCTGCTCCATGGGTTGTGTCCCCAGGCTGCCCAGAAGCCCATTAGCAGGTGGCTGGGGCCATCCTCCTCCACCCAGCTGGCCCCTTGCCTCTCTCCCACTTCCTGAGAGACTCCTCTTGCCATGAGGGCTTCCCACTGGACTCGATCCCAAATCCACAGTTTATGGAAAGGTTTCTACTAAGGTCAACTGCTTTGGTTTGGGTCAGTACACAGAGGCACTCTTGAATTTCGGGAGTTCAGAATGGGGTCCTGAGGCTCCATCACACGTTGAGAGAGGCGAGGAGGATGGCTACAGGCGTGGCAATGCCTGTGAAGGGCCAGAGTGGCTTGAACTTGTTCTCCACCTTCCCCTGCCTGCATTTTAGGGGTTTTTATGGAAAACACATTTGTAATGTATTCAATTGCATCTATGCAGTGGAGAATTAGATTGGCATAAAGGTAAACAACTGGCAAATTATTCGTAACTCTAAATCTGCCCGATGTCTCTTTGTTCCAAAACTTTAGAAATTAGAGACTGCTCTCCAGATGTTATAAAAGAAATTACTAATTTAACTGCTAAACTGCTAAAAGGCTCACTCTAGTAATATTTTCTTACAGAAAATGTCTGTGTCTTGTTAAATGTTTATTGAATACTGTAATTATATTACATTTGCTGTTAAACGATATTGACATTTTTGAATAAAAAAGGGGGGTTTTTTGTGTGTGTGGTTTTTTTTAATCCAGGCAGGATCTATAACATGAACATCTGGTTGCGACCTAATGTGTGGCATTGAAACAAAAAAAAACCCTCCCCACCCTCAAAGAAAAAAGCTTTCTGCCAATGTTTTTCTCTGTGTATTATTTTTTCAAAGTAGCTCCGGCTTTTGTAGCACCAGCTATGATTAAGTACCAGGACTTTCTCACTATCAGCAAATGTTTAAAGGCAAGTAACCAGCAAAGCTTCAGCAAGCTGATGGCTGGTGAAATAAGGATATATTTAGCAATGAAACAGCTGTTACTTGAGCAATAACCCAGCTGTTTGGCTTTGAAAATACCTGTTAGAGTTATTAATCATATTAAAAAGTAGGAAAAAAACCCCTGACTCTGGAAGGCATGAAACAGACATTTTAAATGCCTTTTTTTTTTTAATAAAAAAGGTGGCTTTGTCACTATAACGAGTGCAAGGGTAAAAAAAAAGGGGAGTGGTGTTTGGAATATTTTAGAAGTACACAGGTATTAAAACAGATGCACTTAATGCTCCTGTCAGCTGCCAATCAAGTTTCTTATCATCACTTAATGGACTATGCTCTTGTAAAACTCCTGCAAAATGCTTTGTAGCATAGTAATTTCCCTATTCATTCCCTCCTATAACTCCTTCTGTTGAATTACTGGGAAGGGTTCAGATGTGATGTTGACTAACTGCACCACTCTGCATATGTTTAATTTTTCCCATTTCCTACTGGGTAATGGAAGACAGAAATTTGGCTCCCTTCGGCCTTGGGACCTGTCCATAACTCAAAGAATGTGATTTCTACTGGAGGCTAGAGTTAGGAATACGTATAAAATTCTACCATCGAACTGGAATGTTACAGACAGACTTTCTTCCATAGGGTTTCCCTGTCATGCAGTAGATTTAATCAAGAGAACCAATTACAGTGTGCTGGACCCAAACAGATGTGAGACACAACTCAAGTATTTAAATTGCAGCTTTTGCTATTCATAAAGGTGTTGCTGGCTGGGAACATCTTCAAAAGCAAAAGTTTTCTCGTATGTAGATAGGACCCAATCCTGGCTGCTGTATATGCATAAAAAGTAATTCTAGTGGCTCCATTGTTATTCCAGGTGGTCCTACACTGCACAGCTGGAACCACTGCAAGAAAGACCTATGCATGTACAAAGCACATGTACTTTGGACAATGCATTAATTCACTAAAAAGTGGACAGATACATTTCTTTTGGCTAGGCTTTTGGATTTTCTGACTTAAGGTATTTGAGTTTTCTTTTGCTTTATGTCTTTTTAAAGAAGAAGTAAATAGAATAAAACTCATATATGTTAAATATCATAGACGTGAGTTGCTTTTTTTCAGCTGGAACTGAATATAGCAACAGTTTTAAAGCAGAATGCAATCTTTTGATCTGTTAAAATTACATGTTTCATTTACAAGAATCTGAATTGGAGAAGCTGTACTTTTATATTTATAGCATCACTTTTTATAAAATGACCCATATGAACAGAAATGTATCTGTCAACAGTGTAAATAGCTCAGACTTCCATCAAAGAATTAACTCATGCATTGAAGGATACATGGACTATCATAGCTAAAATCTGCTCCCATTTATCGTGGTTTACATTTTTTATATTAAGAGTAATCTGCCTGCTGTACTGCAAAATGACTTGAGGGTCTGGCACCGTTCCCTCCCAGACTCACATGATACAGGATGAATGTGCACACTTTTGCCCTGGGGCTGGATATTCCCTTGCCTCACTGGATATTAAGCTTACCTTTCTCCTTGCAATCCTGTGACTTCGCCAGACTTGAGAAGGTTTTGGGAAGGAGGCAATTAATTAGTGGAGCACATCATGACCCCTTTTTTGGCCACCCCCAGCATTAATCTGCTAATGACACCATGACATCCAGAAAATAAATCACCAGCAGCTAAGCATATGCTAAAAACGTGTTTGGACTCAGTAAATATTATGCCAAGGTATCATGTCCACGCACACACAAACAGCTGACAGAGAGACAAACCAGCACTAAGATAATTTTATATATCAATGGAATCATTCCTAGCTTGCAAAAGGTATCTTTGTTTTCAGATTCTCCATTTCCCCCAGAACAACACCATGACTTAGCTTGCACATGTATTTTCACTGCAAGGGTTTCTTGCAAATCAAATTGAGGACAAAACTTGCATTTCAGGCAACCAAATGCCCACATTATTTCAGGTATGTGAATGGGTGGAGTTTAAGCCTGGCCCTGATGAGGATCAGGATGCCAAACAGTTGTGGTTTATTCTGTAGTGATTTGTATATACTGGCATTGCAATACATCACTGAAGGCTAACAGAAATGACCCAGGGAAAAGGATTCCATAGAAAAGGTAGCAGCCAGTGAGGACTGAAGCCTGTCTCCATCACTCGCTGGGCTGCTCCACATCCCATTTCAGGGTTGTATGGTTTCACCCGAGGCTGGGATCCCCTGTGGCAGAGAGGTGAATGGGGCAGATGAGCTTTTGCAGTGATTACTGGGTGCCTGGCAGGCTCAGCGTGAGTCTCCTGCTGGCTTCTGGAAAGGGCCTCAGCCTCCGAAATGGCAAAATTTGTCTTGATGGACCACCAATATCAACAGGCCTGACATGTTGGCTGCTCATCCTTTTTTTTTTCTCTGTCTTAGAGGAACATGAAATGCTGGGTATAATTTAACACTGCATATCATTATTAAACATTATAACAATTACTGTACTATAATCACGTTCATATTTTTCTAAGTTATAATTCTATTCATAAATACACACATACACACACACTATAGATGTGCAAAATATATACAGAAAGATAAACAGCAAAATCTTGCTAATATTATCTTCCTGAAAAGGTTTAAAGAAAATAAGGAAAAAGAAGTTAATTGCATAAGTGTAATCTTTGGGAAAAAAAATAATTGTTTGTTTTTCTCAGGCTGATCACAGTTGGCATGTAATTTTGCAGAACTTTGAAATATTTGTGCATTGATTTCTAATGCACAATATTTGTCATTACCTTCTTTTTCAGTCCTTGTTGGCCCACTGAGAGCACTGTTTCTATTGCCTGGCTGGATTAGAGTCCTTGTGAAATATTTGTGATCACGTCTCTGCTAATTACACTAGAATGGGAACAGAATAGTCTCCAAACAGTGAACATTTCTTTTTAAGACTGTACTTAAGTACCGTTTATTAAATCCCTACTTCCTCATCCAAATTCTAACAATATTTTATTAGTGTTCCTATTTATTTATTGACTTTTACAGAGCAAGGATACGAAGTTAGGTTACAGGACACAAAGCTTTGTTTTATATACAGTTACTAAGTGTAGCTGAATCCAAGGCAAAACATACTAGAAAGTAGAAGATGCCAACTGTTCAGAGCTTTTTTGCTTGGATAGTTTTTATTCAGGTATGTTTTTCTTTTCATGCCTAATTCAAACATGCTTGCTTGAGCAATGCCATCTGCAGGCTTTATAAAGACGGTGATTCTGTTCTTCCAGGTCTCCTTCCTTCAAAGACTTAAATCCATCCTGAATGTGTGCATCAACCAGCAAGGCGTCTGTCTGCCTCCTAACTTCCCACTGCAGGTATAAAACTACTGTCAAAAGCAGCCTGTCATGCATGAGACTCAGAAAAGAGAAAAGAAGTCCTGTCCCTTACAGTCTCTGGGGACAGCAATCCCCAAACTCCTTCAGAATCAGGAATCATAAAGGGGCACTCCTCTTGAGCAGTGCAGATCACAGACAGGTTTCATGCCTCTTTCTCCCAGTAAGCCTGAACAACAAGGTCGTTGACTGTCACCTTATAGTTCATCTCTTTCCACAGTTTAGCTTGGTGCAATTGAGGATGTTTCATTCCTTTTACCTGAAGAGTGATGGCGTGTTCTAAATCTTGTCTATTTTTTCAACTATTTTAGTTACTCTAATAAAAGACAATACCTCTCTCTACATCTGGCCTTGGTTTTACCCTTAGACAATCATTGTTACAACGCTACTTATAAAAAACAATGCATCTAAAAATAATGTCCTTTTTTTTAAAAAAAGACAACTTATCAAGTGTAAGTGAAATGTCACCATTTTTATAATCTATGAGTGCCATGAGCAAAAGCAGGATGTAGAAACGCTGGTGGTCTGATCCCTAATTGATTTAAAAGGCAATAAAGATAGATTGTTTCTTTTAAGACTCTGCACTTTCTTTTCCTAACTCATAATCCCTGCTCTACTCTACTCAGTACTAATCTCTCATAACACTGAGAGTTCTGCATGGATCTCACTCCTTGAAAAGGTCCTTATAAGGCTTTGTATCTCCAAAACAGCTTTCTCTTAGTACCTATATGTTCTTGGAAGAACCTTTTTGTCATGTCATGCAAAGCAGAAAATTAAAGTCAATTCCTCTTTCTCAGCCATTATGTCTGCGAGCTAAAAGGATCAAGGCACGGATGATATATCATTAGCTGCATGAACATTGTAGTGTTAGAAAGAGAAAATTATTCACAATCCTTGAAGTCAATTGCAGGACCACTGGGAGCCCAAAGAGGGCTTAGCTGTTTATCCATTTTCAGTTGTTTTGTATATGCTGTAGTTGAAGTACTGAGAGATTATCTAAGGATAGAATTAAAATAAACCTGTGTTTCTTGGTTTACGAATTTCAGGTGTGAACACTAAATCTGACCTAACATTAGCCCTGCCTCCAAAGGTTTAAATCATTCTGTGATTCTAAGTATCATCTTTTTACATCAAAGTGTCTCTTGCTGGTGAGTTACAAAAGTTTCCATGATGAGGGAAATCTACATCACAAGGACTGGTTCTGTACAGTAGTCTATTGGATGGAGGCCTGTGCACTAGCTTCATCAAATGCTGTTTTGCTATTTTATTATGCATGCTCTGTATTGTAGAGTGGTTTATTTACATCTTGCAACCAAGCCCGTTTCTTTCCGTAGCTTTGCATCTCCTCCTTTCTCTTGTTCCTTTTACTACGTGTTGTACGTGCATACACAAAATGAGCACCACTTACAATTCTTTATTACTAACATTATCTACACATAGACAGCTACCCACCAGTTATGTTCCTTCTTTATAGAAACACAACTGTAGCCATTAGGGAGCTAATGCTAAGCCTCATTTCTTTCTTTCAAAGCTTGGAAGGACATAAATCATTGCAATGGGAGCTTGTAAAGACAACATTAAGCCAGTATCAACCTGACGTAAATATTTCATGAAGAACTATCGGCCCTCAAACCATTATGCTTACTGCTTGTTCTCTGGTATTGCAAAGCTATGTTCACTAAAATATATGGAAAGCTATAAAAGTGCCTTTCACCTGATATTGTGATGTCTTCAGGCTCTTACGTAGAAAGGTGGTCTCATGGTTACAGCACAGGGAAGGACAACCTTTCTTCATTGCCTGCCCTCACACAGATTTTCTGCAGGACTTCAAACAAGTCATCAGAGCAGGTGCAACAGAATGGACAGTGCAGACTGTTGATCAGAGGTCAGCATGTACAAATCTGCAAGGGTAAGAAATGAGTGAGGTAAAATTTTCTCTGCCTTGGGCACCTGCTCTCCTTGCCTTAAAGTAATGGGCTGTACTTTGTTGTTTCTGAATAATATATTGACATGTTTCATGGTTATATCACTATAATAAATGAATGTTTTCTAGATTGCACTGCATAGGTGTGTTTCTATGAACTTCTATAGATAAACACATGCGCCTTTTCCTTGTCTTTTCCCCACCTTTCCTTCTTTTCAGGTTATCCAGGAAGTTCTCAAGAATCAAATCAAATTAGTATTTCACCATTGACAAAATGAGCCGTATTGTTACCAGATATTTACATAATTATTCACTGCTATTGTTCACATAAATATATACATGATCTTTTTTCTGTAATGCTTTCATAAATCTCCAGATGAGGTTGATTCCTTCTGCTGAGAGATTTAATTGTTCGTATATGTTTTCCATGGGAATGATGAAAGCCAGCTAGAATTACTGCTGAGTGAACTAGAGCAATCCTGGATTATGATGAATGGAAGTAGTGAATGATCAGTGACTGATGTAAGCAAAACATTACTGAGTTTGAAGCACCTATAATTAGAGGGACATGATATTTCAATTGGAAGTTGCCATGTCAAACATGGGACAAATACAATACTTGTCTTTTACTCCTGAAAGCTTTTGAGCAAGAAATTAGTTAATCACAAAATGACATGTAGTTATTACACAGCAAGCTTGCATAACTGCATCAGAACAGGTTTCATTTACATCAGGAACTAATTTAGCAAGTCAGAGCTAAAACACTGGGAAATGTTCCTTTGGATCTTGAGCTGACCCCGACAACACAAAGTGCTGCAATCACATTAAAAAATTTTAGTCTCGTCACTAATGAAGAGTTAACCTTTTTTACTACAGCTTCTCATACCTGCTAGGCTCCTCTCTGAAATACCTCAGGAAACATTACTCTGGGTTCGGGTGGCTGCCTGGAAATTCCTCGTTTGACTCATTTAATTTGGATCAATAGCTCATTTTTTTAATTTGTTTGCCCCATAGAAGATTTGACTCATAGACTACAGGGTGGTTACGTCAGGACATGTCAGGAGGCAGCTGGAAAGCTTACCTCTAAGGATAGTATTTACAGAGCTGATGATTGTACTTAAAAGGATGTGACCCATATACAGGAAATCATGGAGATAAAGTAGCCCTGTTTTTCTAGTAAAACCCATTTCTAACGAAATCTAAGAGTTTCTGAGACATAACTCAAAACTGAGTGGAGCAAGAGGAGGTTGTAAAAGCACATCACTTCTGGAGAAGAAACCAAGCAGGTCAAAATAATTGGCTTTAATGAGAGGAGACAGAAAGTGGACAGAATATTGGATTTTGGAGGCAAGACATCAGGGGTGCAGATCTTTGCCTCCTGTACAAAGCAGTATATATAATCAGAGTCCTGGTGGCACACAGTGGACCTTAGGTTCACCACAGTCCTCATTTCCTGAGGTTCTTTTGACACCACTGAAGTCTATTAAAGACAATCTTCTCTGGCAGTATTTCAAGAGAGAAGGGATATTATGAAATGCAGCAAGAGCAGAGAAAAATAAATGATCATCAGTAATGTCCTTTTAACACTGTGTATGTAAAGGGGGAGTGTGAGCATGTGCACACATGTAAGTAATCTGGATTTAAACTGATTTTTAAATTAAATGCTGTCAGATGCACAAAATGAACAGAAAAAAAAATGTTTCTATTCTGCATTGCCCACATTTGGGTAAGCTTGGCTGGTAACAACTGTAAGTAAAGAAAAATAAGAGAAAAGCAATTCATATTGGTGCTGTTGCTTTAGGAGAAATAACTGGTAACCAGTTGTGGTGCTTCATACAGGCTTTGTTACATCTCTTTTCCCTTGCCTCTCTAAAGGGAAATAGATCAGGGCCAGCACACTGTATATATTAGCAGGTTAACATACTGGGCTATACTTGCACTTTATTGTAAATGTTTTTGGTACTTCTTCTAAGTCTGTGTTTACCTTGGGTATTTTCTTAGTTCACACATGTGAAATAACAGCTGGGACTTGCCAAAATATAGCAGTCAAGTGCTGTACATGTAGTAGCTTTAAAACTAACACAGGTGTCCTAGATCCCTTACGCAGAATAAACAGAAGCACACGATCAAGAGTGTGTCTAACTCCTCTCTTCTGGAAATGATGTGTCTTGAAATGCTTGATCTGACAATTGCGGCCTCTCAAGAAAGAAGTATCACAGAGGTGAAATGCTGTTGATTTCTACAAACAAGTGCACCGTCTTAATTTTTTTAATTTAAATGCATTATTGTCATAACTTGGATCTATCTATTTCCACCCTCTCTTTTTCAAAGGAAAAGCAAGTACATTTAATGAGCTCAGTTCACTCCTGGGTCACACCAGAGCAGAAGGACAAGACCTCCATTGCTGGAAAGACCACCCAGAGAGGAGGAAGCTGCGCTTGCCCAGGAGGGAGGTAAGACAAGAAGGTCCCAGCAGTTTTCTTCCAGAGCCCAAGCCATGAGCACCAGCAGCCTCACAAGCAGAAGCCTTGGGGCCCTGGCCACGCAGAAGGGGTCTGTTTCTTTTCAGCGTGAGCACACCTCACTTCCTTTGTGCTGGCAAGGCTGTGAACAAAACAATACCATTGCTTTGAGCTGCTCAGTGTTTTTATGGCTTCTTTTGTTTTTGTCTCCATGATTTTACACTGCAGTCCTCTTTCTATATCTGAAAGAGAAACAAAATAGGAGAGAGTACAGCAATGGTAGCTAAAACATACACAGGGGAGGAACTTGCCATGGGTTTGTCCAGCTGTAGAAAACTAGGATTGCATAAATATTCAAGAATCCCACTGATAATGCACAGGAGTAGTAGAAATTCAGGACAAAATTCAGGGAGGATGACATACACAAGCATCATATCCCCGTGGGAACACTTGTGCCATCTTGTTGCCCGCATAATGGATTGGAAGTAGATAAACAAGCTCAAGCACATGCAAGAAAGAATAGCAGCAGGTTGCTTCTACCGAAGGGGTACTGCTTTGCAAGGATGCCCTTAGAGTACCATCCAAAGTACTATAAGTGAAGACGTTCACTTGGCAAGCTCACTCAAGAGGACGTTGCATTTTCCATAGTAATTCCATTGACCTACACTTTCTCATGAAAGAATGTGATTCATACTGTCTGTAAGAATAGAAATTAAGTCATTGGAAAAGGACCATCAACCCTCTGGAATCAATGTACTCGGTTTAAAAATGTGTGAGACTGGACAGAGACTTCCAATACTACAAATATAACTAATTTTGGCAAATGCATCTGGATTATTAGTTCTAGCATACAAATTTCTATGGGTTGCTCTAATAAAAATAAAAGCTGAAAATTTATTTCTAATTACACCATGAAAATGTTTTTCATAAAGAGTACAAAAAAATTATCTTAGTAAGGCTTATTTGTGTAAGTGCCCAATGCTAAAAGACTTATTTTCACTGCAGGGCTAATCTAAACTAAACTTCAGATATTTCCTATAGTTGCACTGGGTCTCTGTTCCTGAAATGTTGTCTGCTTTTTCCAGCTGGATCAGTTGATCTGATGAAAGATATTGCTTCTCCTTAGAGCTTACCTTGCTGTTTTTGTAGATATCATAAATCTTATTGAGTGTTTCATCCTGACCTTTCTGTAGAGGTAAAAGTCTCTTGGATTCAGATCTAGATTCCTGAATACTTTTCTTGTAGATAATGTGATACATTTAGTTTTCCACATTGTGCCTGGCCAGCACAGGATTAGCATGGCATTAATTGATTGCAGGAGGATCAAGTCAGTGGATTAGAGCTGCTTCACAACCAAGAAGTTGATGATCCTGAAGATAAACTCCCTCAACTGGGGACATGAGATGAAAAAAAGAAAATTTAATGAACTGCTGTGAGAAATGGAAAAAGCCAGACAATGTCCTTGTTTCCCAGTATATTCCAGTTATCTCTTGGGATAACTATATTTTAATAGAATGCCAACTTTCTTTTTAGTATGATCCTTGAAATTTCTTCTAAACCACCTAAAATATCATGGCTTTTTCCTTCATCAATCAAAACATATTTTTTTTAACTGTGGGATGTTTGTTCAGTAGAGTTCGCTGTTTTTCTTTCATTGATTTTCTTTTTAACATGCAGTTGTTGAAAACTTAATTTTGAGTTTAGTCAGCTTTGTTCAAGACGCATTTCTATTCCAAGTAGAATTTGTGGTATGGAATTTCTGCAGTCCAGTGTAAGGGATGTAAGGCATGATGGATGATGTTTGGAATGGAAAGATGAATGAATACAGCCATTACCAAAGCTGCTCTCTTGATCTGAAAAGAGAAATCCATTTCTTTGTTATTTCTTGATAAGGAATTTACAGCAACACTGTGTTGGAAAAAAATTGCGTCTGAAAAATAAATTTTTATTTAGACTTAGGACTAAGATGAGTTTTGTGCATTTTGTGTTTTAAAAACCTTGTGAATACAAAAACATTTTAGGAGTGTTGGTGGAGGAGGTGTGTTCCTATTTTGACCTTAATATATTTATTAATCTTTCTATGTAAAATTGGCACTTCTTCTCCTGGAAAATTTTTCTCCTATCTGTATTAGCCTCGCTCACCCAATGTCAGTAAAAAGCACTGATTATTCCTGCTTTTTTATTCCTACCTAGAAAGGCCCAGTGAGTCCTCAGTCACAGTGTCAGGTTGGGGCAGACATGGCAGATTGGCCGGAGTCAAAACTCCCTGACCGGGAGTGATGCAGCTTTGTAACACCAGCATGGCAACGCATGTGAATCTGTACACACAGTTTATTTTCTTCATGTTCCTGCTCAGTTGTGTGGGTGTATTTGGCAATGAAAAGCATCATAATGTTTGAGAATGGAAGATACTAACGAAACAGTATCTTTCAACACCACATCCATTTGCATGCTAAATTTAAATACTGCAGTTGTCTGCCCAGTGACTTAATTAACATGGCATGAAATCAGCATGAAAACTGCAAGTCCCTGCTGTAAAAAACCTCAAACATAGGATCTCTCCCACAGCAAATACTTGTTATAAATTAGTTTAAATTCTCAGCCAGCATGAACCTGCATAGCCCCCTGTTCCAGATGTGGCTTCACACCAGCTGAGATCTGGCCCAAATAACTTTATGCTTCCTGTCCTAATAGTGGCATAGGGTAAAGAAGACATAACAGCCTGACAGGTAGGCAAAACATCAGGCCTCAGAGGTCCTGCAGCAAAAAACCCCATCCTTTCAAATAGTTTGAAGGCTAAAGGTATCAGAAGACCCTCATCCAACAGCATAATCCTGAAAATACTGTGACAAATAGGACAGTAAACTAACAGCTTCATTCTGAATTGCTGAGTGCAGGCAGATTTGGCCTCTGTAGCTGCAGATTAAGTTGTTAGCCAATATGAATATCTTGCCGATAGCATAGAAATCTCCCAGGGAACAAACTGTGCCTGAACCACCACACAAACCCTGACAGGTTCCCCCACACACACCTCACCACTCACATCCACACTCTCTTTCCTCTTTGACTTTCCTGGTACTCACTGCCTGTGAGGGACAGGAATACATGGACTCTGCATCGCACACAAGGGAGTATCACAAAGAGGTGGGAGCTTCCCAGGATATGGCACTACTAACTTGGTGGAGGACCTCCTGACACTGTCACTGATTTTGGGAGGGTTCACTGCAGCTCTCCAAGAAATAGGTCTCTACCTTTCATGGCTGTAGAGAAAAACATTAAGTCTGAATTCCCAACAGCTCAAAGCAAAAAAGGATAAAAGAAAGGAACTCCATTTTTCAAGTCAAAAGCTTTTTTAGTTTTACTTTGTTGCTTTCTCTCCAGCTGTGACTGAATCCCAGGGCTACTGGTCTCTGAACAAGAGGCAGCAGCTGGGGCCAGCAAGGGAAACTGCGGTGAGCTGGGCCTCTCCTTTCTCTCCTCTTCCCTCTGTCTATCCACACCTGCAGGCAGGGTATGGGGCAAAAAGCCCTCTGACAGACCCCACAGCTGCAGCGTGTCAGGGCAGAGGACTGGAGGAAGTCAGTGCGGAGCTGCGCGTGCCGGCATCATGGGGACCGCACCAGTGTGACTGTAAGGACTTGGGTGTGTGACATCAGACAGGAGAACATGCTGCTTCCCAGAGGTGCTTTTGTCCATGGTAAGCCCAATGCCCTCTTTCAGAAAAGGCTTTCAGACACATACCCCCAAAAAGGAAAAAGGAAGTTTTGAAAGGTGGGATCTGAGGAGAGGAAGTGACTCACGGGCTCAAAGAGAGATGGGCAGGGAGTGACAGCCGGCCGAGGCAGCAGAAGTGATCCCCAACTGTGCCGAGTCGTGGGAATGGGGGTGAGGAAGGAGCCTGAGACTGGGGAAGCTGAGTTTCAGGAACAGCTACAGTCCTACGCTTGCCTCCTGGGCATAGGATTTTTAATGCATCCCTACATAGCCAGCTCTCAGGCTTACCAGTGTGCCTGGCTGCAATATGCCTGTGCCTTGGAGGTGGCTCCAGCTGCTGTCCCGGAGAACAGATCCCTGTCAGGCCCTACAGGGTGCCAGCCACTGTGCCTGTAGCCCCTGGCATGACCACCCTATAGTCCCTGGGGTTGCCACCCTGCCTTCCACCTGTACGGGCACGCCACCACCTACCGCAGCAGTCCAGCCCTGGATGCAGCTCTTCTGGGGATGGTCCAAGGGGAGGAAGAGTATCTGCAATTTGGGTGAAGAACATGAGATTTTTTCCCCTGTCTTTCCATTTTGAAAATAGCTATCTTTTGTCACATTAAAGCAGTAAGAGCAGATGTAGATTGGGTTTTATGGGGTTTCATCAGAGATGGGACACAAGAGTCATGTTTGGGGGTTTTGCACTGGTCTGTTGCAGAAAACTTTGTCAGGGTGGACTTAGTCTCCACAGATGGGGTGCCCTTTTTTACCTGATGTAGGCATGAGCCTTTTTCCTTCATCCTCTTCTGCACCTTGTAATCTGTGTGCCCTCTGGTAGAGTGCGTTTTCTCTCCTAATGAGGAAGCTGTAGCGGTCAGGACTTTTGTGAACACTAAACGAGGAATTTCCTGGCTTTCAAACAATTTCCCCCTTAATGATGATGTTCTAATAATATCCTCTTTTTTTAAATTAACTGATCTCTACTTGATCCCTCGTGTGCAGAGTACTCAAATAATAAACTGGCTGCAATTCTGCGCTGTGTCTCCTAAAAGGAAGTGAACCAGAGATAACATGATGTTACCTTTTGTTCCTTTTATTTATTTTTTATTTAAGTAGCTTTAATGAGTTATCCTATGGACCAAGTAAGGTAAATCAGATAGAGTGCTCATTTTACTGTTGAATTAGACCCTTTTTTTGTAGAGATCAGTAGTGTTACAGAACTCACTGGTGTAGTTGAGATGTGTGCTGCAGGAATATTACCAATCCAAGTTTTACTGGCTTTTGCTTTGTGGCATTGACCAGTCTATTTGTAATATGCACGTAAACAGAACTACATATTAGTCAAGCACTTCAGGCATTGCTTAAAGCAACTTCTTCCCCAGAGCACTACAGAGCTCGAACTGGCAAAGAACTATTTCCTCAGTTGCTGAGGTCATAGGAGTGAAACAAGTGGTAAGATTTGCTGTAAAAGATGAAAATAATGCCTTACAGTTACATCTGTAAAAGCTGTAGGCAATTACATTCTCGTGCACCTCCAGAACCAGGGTTGAACTTTGTTTTGCAAAATGTTGCAATTGAAACCTGTGACTATTCATCAAGGGAAAAATGTATACAGTATCACAGAATCATAGCGTGGTTTGACTTGGAAAAGACCTTAAAGATCATCTAGTCTCAACACCGCTGCCACGGGCAGGAACACCTTGCACTAGACCAGGGTGCTTCCCAGTGATCACCTCAGCCACCAGCACTCGTAAGGGAGTAAACACTGGCGATCATGAGAAGCAACCCCTGAGGCCATCCTGTAAATAACTTCACTTACGGTTAATACATCTGATTGTGTTAAACAGATGCAGTAGTGGAGCTCAGAAGTATATTCCTAAATGATTATGTATTGTGTGGTATATGGCCGCCTACATAATTTCATCCTCACCTCTAAATGTGTATCTTTTGGCACACTCAGGCTATTCTGGGTCGTATTCATAATTTTCAGGACCAAGTTTAAAAGACTCTTCTAATATAGTTCTATGGGATTCACCCATCACTTTCCAGAACTTTTGCATCTATGTGGATCTTGGTGAATAAGCAATAAGTGTATTTCTTTGAAACCCAAAGACATCTTAATTCTTACTCTATTTTTTTCGTTGCCTACTCCAACACGCCTTTACTTATATTTATGAGAGGTTTGGGGCTCCCTCTGGTGGTTTTTGAAAACCAGAAAGCTTGAACAGAACATAAATCAAATAAACAATAGTTTTGTGCATAAGAAGTTGTTATAATTTGCAGAAGGCTGCATGCCTAATTCTTCCTCTGTTTTTACCACACTTATTTTTGAGATAGATTTTTATAGAGGTCTTTCACTGTGGTGATTTATCTTGAGAGAGGAGAAATGTAAAGTGATATATCAGAGAGTAACAAAGTAGGTAATTCAGCTAAGGGGCGTTTTCATTAATGGTTTCACAAACAAAACCTGCATGTGCCTGTTAGTTTTTCACCTATTTCTCCTACTAGGTCTTCAGCTCCTGCATCAGATTTGCAATTAATCCATAGCTATTTACTGTGAAAAAATATGGTTAAATTATTTCATTTTTGGTGGCTACTGTGAAAATTAAGGATAACATAAATGAAGAGTCAGACCCCACTCTCAAATTTTAATTTTCTCAATGTAGCATTTATACGTGCAGACTGAAAAGGAAACAAAAATAATAAAACATTGACCTCAACAATAGGATTCTCTTTCTCCCCGGGCTAAAAAACATGGGTATGCCTCTTGCTGGTGAAAAGAGAACTTGTACAGAAATGTTTGGCATAGTTAATTACAAACATACAGAACATGCAAGGTGGAAACTGCTCCTGGTCATGCTCTGCTTCTGCCGAAGTCAGTGCTGGTTTGCAAGCAGCCTGGCAGTGGGCTAGGATTTCAGTGCAGGCATATGCATGGGGGCTGTGGCCCAAACTCTGAGCTGGGACGCTCGGGTGCTGGTTGTGCATCTGCTGTGTGACTGCTGAATGTGGGCAGCCAGGTGGCTGCCGGAGCACAGGAATGTCTCCAGGACAGTCCCCTCACCTTTTATTATCTACACTTTTTTATTTCTTTTCTTTTTTTTCTTTTTTTTTTCCCCTCAGAGCAGTTGTATGATGGTCTGGACAGGAAAGCAGGAAACTACCTCTGAGCTGCAGGAGTCCAGAGGTATTGTGGTTATACTTCCTTTAGCTTTTCCTGCCTTCCTAAATAGAAAAGCTTTTCTTGCCTCTTTTTTTTCCCAATACTTGTAGGGAAGGAAAGAAGGGACAAAGATATAGAATTGAGAAAGGTCTACCTGGGCAAAGGTGTGTGGTTGTGTTCAAAATACCTCTAAATTACTGTAAATTCTTGGATGACTAACTTGATTCTTCTGTCCCATTTGATTAAAATTCAGGAAGCAAATCAGTTGCATTAAAATAACATGACTTCCACCTTTTTTATTTTGATTGTATTAGGTAGATATTATTGGATAATTTGGTCACTGGCCATAGGAAATTACCATTTAACTTAATATTAGAGTCAAATTCACAGTCAGAAGAAGGCTCCAAATCAGCCTATGTCATGTAAAAGGGATGTGCAAAATCCTGGCTGCATCTCAAAAATGGCAATGATCCCATTTTAGTCCACGGAACCAGGATTTTTACCCAAATGACTTAACTAAAAGACTTGTTCAAATTTATGTATATAATTATAATTCTGAAATCAGTTGGTAGATTCCATCAGGTGGCCCCCTTCTTCTCAGGATGTTACAGGTGTTACTTACCTATTACAATTAGGAAATGTGGTTTTCCAGGTTTTTTTAGATTTATTTCTATTAATGATAACATTCTACCAAAGGAATTTGTTCAGTGTTGAAAGTCTCTGTCCTGAGTGCCAGCAAAGGGCTCAGTCCTGCAAGTTCCCATCCAGCAAGGCACCTAGGCATGTCCTTAATCTCAAACATGGGTCTAATCCCCAGGACTTCACCAAATAGAGGCTAAAGACCTCAGTACCCTGCAGATGCAACCCCCAAGCCTCCTCTCCATTGGTCTTCTGCAGAGCTTCCATAGATTTGTTATAGTAATATGGTAAGAATTAAGCCGATGGCATTTAAGGTATTGTTATAAAAATAGTGCACAAAGATAAAACATGCTGTATCGTACAGTGTATCAGTTTTCAAACCAGGCAAACGAAGTTTTCTGCAAGCTTGAGCTCCTTTGTTTTTTCGTACAAAAGGGAACACTCTTGCAGCATCTTATGTGGTTTTGATTATAGCATTTGTGATTCTTTAAATATTTATTCTTCAGCAGTTAAGAAACTTGGTGAAGGGGAACTTTATAAACATTTATCATGGACTGAGTGTTCATGTGGAAAAAAATGAGGCACTTTCTCCTATAGGGAAGAAGTACCTTTTCATAAAATTTGTGTCCTCAATTCAGCAGAGCATCTTGTTCAGGACAATTACTGAGAATATATCCAGCCTTACACAGATATCCAAGTTTCTGTAAAAGTTGTCTAGACTCCCCAAAATGCCCTGAATTGGTGACTATTCCACACAGCTGCCCACGGATCACTTCAGCAGTGTTAGATGTGCCATTCGGCACTCACAGCATGCAGCTCTCCAGAAGACAGACGTGTAAACGCTCCCTTCACCACCTGAAAGATTTATTTGCTTTGGGGTGATTGGCAGCAGTGTCATGTAAAGCACCACAGGGCAAATTCCATTTGATTAAATAATTATCACATATGACCAAAAAATGTACCATTATGTGTGAACACAAATGTAAACTCCCCAAATTCCCTCCACTTCCTCCCTTGCTCTGTTAACTTCTCTTTCAGAGGCAAGTGACACAGTTACTGACTTTAAACTAAAAAGGTTCCAGGGTAGGGATGGTACTCAGAACTTAAAATACTATGTGCTGATTAAAATTTTTATACAGCTTATTTAAAACAGCTTCCCTGAGAAGTAGTAGAAAGCACATCACTCAATGGACCCCAAGTAGTTTTCAGCAAATTCAGTCCCACAGAACATTTCCAAGGGAGAGGCAGGGACTGAAAAGGGATTGTTTCTGCCTCCTAATTCAAATAATTAGGGTCTCTTTTTGTGGCCCAGTTATTCCAGGCAGATTTCCCAGTGACTTTAGTGCAAGTACAACTGTTGAAAAGACTTGCAGGATGGCTTCCTTCAGTTTTCTGTACAGTGAAAGACAATGAAAATGGTGTGTACCTCATAAATAAATATGATCAACCACTAGAGGCATAGCCTGTGATTTAAGTGGGTGCCCGGGGTCAGGGCAGCACAGCTGGGCACTGCTGGCTGCTTGCTGTGACATGGGATCATGCCTGCAATAGTATTATGGTAAAAACATGATTAAAAATATCATACCTGCTGATATTAAGATGCATAAACAGAAAAATCTAGGCCCTGCAGATGCCAGTGAAAAACCCATCATCTCTTCTCCACTTCCACTCGTGGCTGCACATGTTTTTTGTGCTCCTGTGCCAGCCACCCTCCACAAAGACAGTGGAGGTAGTACATGGGTCTGGCTGAGGAGATGAGGGTCTCCTGTGATGCTGCAGTGCCACCCTCAGCTGACATTCGCAACATCAGTTGGATAGAGTGAAATAGGAGGACACTCGTAGGGAAAGGTTGACTGGATCCTTTAGCTGGACTGGTCTTTCTCGTCAAGTTTCCTTGCTTTATTAATTTTGTTCTTGTTTTAGACGCTTACTTTCAGGACAAAGGTCTGGCACAGCATCTTCTGTCATCAATGGGAGCCCTTCTTTCTGACTTGCAGAAACAGAGGTAGTGTCTTCATTTGTGGTTTTCAGTTCTTTATTTTCTGAAGTGCTTTGTCCAACTCAGTCTTCAGATACCTTCCAAATACCACTTTGTCTACAAAGGCTGTGCTAAAGGAAAAGTGTTTGATTCCTGATCCTGTGTGTATCTGCTTGATTGGGCAGTACTTCAGGATTCCAGGCAGATTTATTCTAAAAGTGGCATCACTCCACCTTGGTCAGTATCTTTTGCTGGGATTACTCCAAACAAGCTTGACCTGTTGAAATGTAATGTTTCTCATACTGGTTTCCCAAACTAGTGAGGCTGTTGCTATTTCAGGTGGCTTAAAAATATGTGCACAGTTTGTACTTTGAATGTTTAATAAGCTTAAAACATGAAATATATAATGCAGTTTGAACTTTCTAGTGTTATTTCATCACCAAAAAAGCAAAGTCCTGAGGCTCAGCAATTGCCTTTGTCAGAATGTAAATTCCAGCATGTAATACCCAGGCTGTATGTTTCAGGAAATCAGTATTAACCTATTAGTATGCAGTTTTCCTTGGAGAAGAGCCATCTTCACACTGAGCCTGTATTCCTGCTTCAAACCTTCCTGTCACTGTTCCGTATCCACGACCCAGCCTAAGGCTGCCTTTGACGGTTCTCCAGCCATTTCCTGCATACTGCACTAGCACTAATTGAAAATTTGGGTGGCCTTGCTTATTTATTTTCCTGGAATGTAGTGGGTTATATTTTCATGGCACTTTCTCAGCAGTGCAACGTTTCAATTTCAAAACCACTGCAATATGAGGAAAAGTAACCCCCAAAATTAAAAAAATAACAATAAAAAGCTGCATATCTTTGATTAATTTTTACAGTAGTTCTTTTGTAAAAATATATAATGGAAAAAGAATTCAATGTTGCTTTTGTCTTTCAAGATCAGAGGCAAGAGAGCAATTTAAATGCATGTACAAGATGATCACATGCAGACACAATGAGGCATGAAACTTTAAATGTACAGATGCCATGGAAATGAAAAGATAATATAAAGTGTGTTCTTTGCAAGTCTTGCAGAGTTCAATAGCTACATAATGTGTGTGGAGGGAAAAGAGAAACAGCCCCCCTCCACTCGCTGGGAAAATTCCAGCTATGTCTGGATGAGCCATTGGCACTAGCGTTGTGCTTTGCCTCCCTGGATTTCTGCAGGAATGTAATTCCATGGTAGACAGGGTTAGTATGTCACTGTTACCTCCATGCTTGGAGATGCGTGTGCTTGGGCATGAGTACCTGTTGTAAATCTCAAGTTCAGATTAAAAGAATTCACCGATCCCTTAACAAAATTTCAAGTCTACATAATTCTTTTCTCTTCACGCCTAATTATTTTGCTTTATGGTGATTTTTTTTTATTGTGTGTGCAAAAACTAAAGGTTGGCACAATCCTGTTCATTTTTTTCTTAATACACTAAGTGCAACTATTGAAGTCTTTTGGGAATTATGCTTTGTTCCCAGAATTCAGGCACAAGGAAATATTTAACAATAAATATGCAATTAAGGTGCTGATCTGTATCTCAGAAATTACTTGGAGGAAGAGCGAACTGAAGATGGAGTCTGTTTTTACCTACAGGCATACATCTTTAGGATTACCTGACTATTTGAATTTATAGATGTTTCAGAATGGAGATAAAACTGGATGCTGAAAGGAAAAGAAATTTGAAAAAACACAATGTCTCCCCTATTTCTGAGTTCTCAGGATGCCTTTTGGGGTTTTATCTATAACTCTGACATTTGGAGACTTTTTAGTCAAGCGCCAAGCATTTCTTGTAATTTAGTGAAGTAACAAAAGAAGCAGGGTGGGGTTTTTTGTTTGGTTGGTTTGTTGTGGGTCTTGTTGTTGCTGCTGGAGTTTTTGGGGGGCTTTGGTTTTTTAACAGAAGCAATCTCAAATCAAAATGTCAGCCCAAGCATTCATCCATATTTCCATTTCCTTCTTTGAAAAGTCAAGATCTCCCCACTGGGAAAGTTCAGATTTTCACTGGACCTTTCCAGCCTGTTCTGAATCCTATTTCCAAACTCCCTCATGATGCATTTCCCAGTGAGAAAGTTGATTTTGGCAGTTAAAAAAATGAGCCTAAGGCTAAGGGTTGTGTAGCAATCGATCAAAGTGTATCTCGCATGTGCATATTGTGCCTCGTTACAATTAACAGTGAGTTCTGGTTCATCTGGATATTACAAATCCCCTGAGGTGAAGGGCTGAGAGAACTGGGATTGTTCTGCCTGGAAAAAAGACGGCTTCGGGGCAACCTAATTGCATCCTTCCAGTACTTGAAAAGAACTTACAGGAAAGATGTGGCAACACTCTTTACAAGAGCATGTAGTGACAGGACAACAGGGAATGGGTTCAAATTAAAAGGTTTAGATTAGATATTAGGAAAAATTCTTTATGGTGGGAGTGGTGTTGGGAGTGGTGAGGCACCGGAACAGGTTGCCCAGGGAAGTTGTGGATACCCCATCCCCGGAAATGTTCAAGGCCAGGTTGGATTGGGCTGTGCAACCTGGTCTAGTTGAAGATGTCCCTGGCCTTGAAAGGAAAGTTGAAACTAGGTTATAATTAAGGTCCCTTCCAACCCTAATCATTCCACGATTCTATGAAGGGTAACACAAGTGAGTAATTGAGCACTTCGTTTTTTTATTTACAGCTGGTTAATTTTGCCTTGTAAATGAGAGCAGTAATCAATTGGGAAAGATGAGTTGAAATGGAAGAAGACAGTGATCCTCCAGCCCTGTCTCCCCTCCATGAAGGTTTCTCTACTTTGTTAAGGATACAGTCGCACCATCAGCTTGGCATTTGGCACAACTGAGACACAACACAGAACAGGAAGGATCTTGTGGTGGTCACATAGGGCGCTTTTACAAGTGGGTTTGCCGCACACAGAGAAAATTCTTGTTGTATAACCCCTGGATCATAATGTGTCCTAAAAGATTCTTCCTCCAGCCTGTTTCCTTTACTGCTGGTGGAGACGGAACCAAGGACTGTTGGGTTTTTGTGGTTATGATCTGGAGGAGAGAACATATATTTTAGCTGCAGGTTGGATCTCTTACTAGCTGAACAAAAACTAGCGATTCTCACATCCATTAATGACCACTACTAACTCCTCTAATTCTAATTCTGTATTTTTTTTTTTCTGCAAACACCTTTAAAGAAAAGACCAGGATTTCTGTCAGACCATGACTGATATTGTCTTTCACTGCAGGTGATAGCTTTGGGAAATGGAAAAGTGAAATGGAAATTAGTCTAGCCAGTTTTTGCATGTCATCTTTTCTCCCTGTGGCTAGAAATACACAATCAAAAAAAACCTGTTTAATCCTGCTCATAACTTGCTCATAACTGAATCATGACACAGGTCCTAAGTGGGCAAATGTAAGGATATCACTGTAGAAAGCTAGCCAGTACATAGAAAGAGCAAACACAAGCCTGATGTTGAAACTTAGAGGTTGCACAGGGCTGTAAGGCACCTTATGAATATGCCTAGTACATCCTGTCTCTTAAGGAAAGACAGACTATAGCTCCAGGAATAGCATTGTTCCTGGAGGTGCTTTAGCCACTTCTTAAAGGCTTACAATGAACAAAGTTCGATGGATTCCCAAAACAACCTATACCAATATTTCATTGTCTTCAGTGTTACAGTTCTTCTTAATGCCTTTGCTATAGTGTCTCTTACTCATCATCCTGTCCCTCCCAGATATGGAAAACTGACTCTTAACCACCATGGTGAAACTTCTCTCAGGCTTTCAGAAGTGGTTAAATATTTCCCACAAGCAGGATTTGGGCATGCAAAACACTATTCTAATCATTATTATTGTTGTTGTTATTGTTATTATTATATAATAGTAATGTAGAAACAGGACAGAATATTAATTATGAATGTATTCAGATGCTGACCATATTTTAAAATGTGTGCCTCAAATGATAAAGTGAGCCAGGGTCTCAAGTATGGGCTGAACTGAACTGGGGACTGTATAAGGCTAAGTCCAATAGGCTACTTAATGTGCATGCATAATTTTAAGTATTTGAGTTCAGTACTTTTGGTAAAGTGAATAATAGACCTGAAAGTGTTTTCAAGTTAATGGGAACTCCTAAGTGCTTTCTTGGATCACAGCCCGAGAGCTCAGCACATTGCAGGGCTAAATACAGATTTAGCAGTCTAAATTTAGGCCTCTGTGTTTTAAAACACTGGCTAACATTCTTCTCAGAAATTTCTGTGGAAATTGCTGAAGATCTGAAGTCAAGACCAAACACCTCTTAAGACTTCTGCATCTAAGAATAAATGTCACCGAGAAACACTACAAACTAGAACTGTAGTTCATTAAAAAATGAAATATTATCATGTGTTTAACAGGTTTCAGATGAAGCTGTCTGGTCTAGTACATTTGACCATATATTTAAGGCATAGATCAAGATTCACATTTTAATGTTAATTGCTTGTCTGAGATACTGACATATTTTTTGTCTCTAAAACGATCTTCATAATTATATCTAATTGATGTAAAATGCAACCTCTTGTTAACAACACAGTTGTGATACTAATTTGAATGTAAATTATCTAAAACATTAAGTTTTGAAAAAGCAATTACACTTGGCCTAGATTGCATAGTTTATCTATATGCCTTTTACCATTCTCGTCCCCTTTATCTGAGCCCTATTTTGTAATTTTCCTTTTCTTTTTCACCCTAGGAGACTTAAGAGATCAGGCAGTTGGAAGAAAGAAAAGAGCAAAGAAGAAAAGAGACACAGATAGGGAAAATTATGAAGAAAGAAAAAAAAAAGCAAACAAGAAGGTATTTAGTAATAAATGAAATCTTAATTTGTAATATTAAACACCAGAATTCCTGTATAATTTCCTTTAAAATAAATACAGTTTTGCAGAAACACTGAGTGGGGCAAGTGAGGGAAACAACTTGGTCCCATCAAAATGAGCCCAACTGATAATTAAATAACAGCTCTTTGTTACTCCAGTTGATTTTTACTAGGACACATTAGGTAGTGTTGGCTGCTACTGGAGCAGAGATATGCTCCCTTCCAGTGGAGGGGAACTGAGGTGCTCAGGCAGCAATGAATGGTCCCATGGGTACAGTTCAATTCAGAAGAGGTGATCTGATCTCTGCCTTCACTCAACATCATTTCAGAAATCTGAAAAAATACCTGATGAATAGCTTTCCCCTGCTTATTCCCAAAAGTATGGAAATTAAAATAGTTGTGCCAGAGTTCATTCTTGTGGAAAATAGAAACAGAATTTCACCCGGAATTTGAGGGATGAAACCTGCCAAATAGCCTTTGAAGTGGGATTTTTTTTTTTCTTTTATAAAGAAATGTGGCAAAATTTGAAGTTGGTTTAGATTTCAACTTCTCCCCACCTATTGTTTCAAAATACACACAGTACAGAAAGGCTGGTCCCAAGAAGTATTTAAACTGATGCAACTTAGTAGTGACACCCTTGACAGAGCTGTGGTATACAGCATTCAGTATTTTTAGCTGCACAAAGTAATTTAGTAATTTGTTTCATTGGTGCTGTTTAGAGAAACAATGCCTCTGGGTCAGTAGTGCACAGATTCTTTGGATAAGTCTTGAAAGGGAAGAATTAGGGTGGTGTTAGCCAAGAAAGTAAAAGAGTGAGAGAATTTTGTGTACTGTTGGAAATGGTTGAAAGTGCAAAGACTATACTTTTTGTTTGATGTGGAAAAAGTGTTCTGGAAGAAAACTCTAAATATTGTGTGCATTAATTTATATGTTGTTTCTCTTGAAGCATACCAGAAATCATCTGGGAGAAAACACTGATCAGTAAGTTGTTTCTTCCTCTCTCTCCTTTCAGTGAAGATAAATATATTTCACTTCATAATGAAAGCTTCTGGTTTAAGCTCCCGGATAATGGTCAAAATGATGCCAAGGTCAAGGAATTTATTTCTGTACCTATGCATTAAAAAAAGAAATAGAACCATAAGATTTAAATAGATCAGTTCCTGGATGTTGGTTTGACAACACAGATCCAGGTGATTTTCAATTTAGGAGGAAGCAGAAAGCAGCTGGTCCTGGGAGCAAAATATAATCCAGGAAATCTGCTTGGAAATTGAAGTAACTGTACGAATTTTTCATAAAATCTATGGCAACTGCTAGAAACCAACATCTACAGGGATGTTCCACTGTTGGATCAAGAAAATAAAGGGAAGTGGAACCAATGAGATGAAGAAAGGTTGTGCAGTAATTAGAGATTTATTAGAGCAGGCAAGGATAGGTTGGGCTTCTTGGCTCTGCTCCTGGTTCTACTGCTGTGGTTTGGCAGGTTACTGATCTCCAGTTCAGAAGACACAACATGGTCATGGAAGCAGCCCTCTTAATTTCAAACAGGCTTAAAATTACTTACACATAGAAAAATAGGAGGATCTGGTGAGCTATGCAATGTATCAGGTAGATTCAGTTTGTGGCAATTATGAAGCAAACCATCTGTATGCATTACAAGACAGACAAATAATGATGAACATGGATTTGTCAAGAACAAATCCTATTAAACCAATAAAACCTCCTTTCACAATAAGGTAATAGGTGTTATACAAAGAAGAGAAGTATTAAAAAGTCATATCTTTTCATTTTAGTAAAGCTTTAGACAATGATTCTTGTGAATAAGCGAGGACAATATGGTCCAAATTGAAAACCCCATGGTGTCAGAAAAGGCAGGGCTGAGGAAGAATTAGCAAAATGGGGCCGTTAGCAAATGGAGAGATGTATTGAAAAAGGTTTCTCAAGGGTCTGTCCTGTGTCTGATACTCCTTATAAAACATCCAAAGAACAGAGTAGAGACTAAGCTTAATGTATTTGAAGAGGACATGAAGAAGAGAGCAAATAAAAGAGTGTTAGAGAACAGAATTAGAATTCAGAGGGAATTTGTCAAACTGGTGATAGGTTGTTTTTTTTTAAGAAAAACACAAAAGATGGTATTCAATAGGTGCAATAGACATAGCATCATCAGTTCCCCAGATACAGGAAGGGGAAAAGTAAACAGGATTACAGTTGCCTAGAAAAAATGTAGAGTGAATCACAGGCTAAGCACGAGTCACCACTGTTCTGCTGTTGCAAAAAGGAAAATGCCATACAAACAGGGTAGAAACAGGAAAACAGCCTGAAAAATAGGCAAAGCAATTATTTTGCTCTGATACCCCATGGTACAGCTTAAATTTTAGTGTTTTGGGGTTTTTTTTCCCAAAGTTTTTCACCTGAATCATTCTTGGCTTGGGGAACTGTGTTTCCAGAATGACATTGGGTGTCTGCAGAAGACTGCAGGAGAGTTCAAGCTTGATTACCAGTCCAGAAAAGATTAAATATCAGGATATTAATGGGACTGTTTGGAATAATGAGGAAAAGAAGATAACAGGGCCTTTAAATATGGAAAAGACTGATACAGGGAGGAAGAAAAGAGTCTATTCTCCAGGCCAGCAAAGACAGACCTTTCACTAATGGACTGAAATTGCAGTAGGGGATATATTCAGAGCATACATTAGAAAAAAAGACCTCTAGTGATAAGGGTAGAGAAACACTGGGAAAGATTGCCTCAGGAGATGGCAAAAGCACCATACTGGGAAGCCTTTAAGAACAAGATTGAAAAAACAGTTATGTTACAACAAAAGAGTAGTTGATCCTGTCTTGATCTCGGGGCAAGGAAAAGGACTAGAAAGGGTGATTTCTTAAGGTCATTTTCAACCTTATGCTTCCTAGCTTTTTTCTGTTCCTCAGATTTCCCTGGTTATAATACTCACCTCACAAATTTAAACAGAAGTAGGAAGAGGTCTGGTTTGGATGTCTACATGTCAAAAAAATTCAGGCAATAGCTGTAAGCTTGAAGGCATTCAGAAAACAGTTCTGGAAAGGCACTTATACAGTGCAGAATCAAAGTTAATCCATACAGTTTGTCAAGAGAAGGTGAAGGAGTAAATCTGCCGCATTTTACAAACATCTTCAAAAGGAAGATATTTCAGTTAACAAAAAGCAGGCTTGCAATGGACAGATGCTGAAGCTAGATGAATTTACCTTTTCAAACAACATTTATATTTCTATCAGTGTTTTTTTACACGTTAAAGTAGTGTGGTACGTGTTAGGGCAACTACTGAGAAATCTTCAAAAGTGCAGCGATGGATTTGCCATTTCTCCAAAATAAATAAACAATAAATTTTATTCTTTGAAATAAAATGAAGATGTCTTTTTAAAAAACAACTGCAGAAAGACTTTTGTGTGGGAATGGCTGGAGGAAATTCTACAGCTTTCAATATTCGGGTTAGACAAGACAATCATAATAATCTCTCTGGCTTTCAAATCTGTTTACCCAACTTTGTAGAGAGATGTAATGTTTACAGATCACTGTCAAATCTGCATAAATGGATTAGAAAAAAGCATGAATGAGCAATTACTCTTGTGACCTCTATGAGGTATAACACTTACTATTTACCAGGTCATTACATTACAAATTGTCACTTCTTTCCTCAGTTTTAACTGCAGAGATTAATCTCTTTAACAGCATCTGGAGTTCCATAGAGTAATACATTTATATTAGCAGCATTATATATGACAGCAAATATATACTATATATTATGTTATATACATCATAAGTTATATACATGTGACATATATATATATATATATATATATTTTTTTTTAACCACACTAGTTTTCTTCCTTTTGTTCTAAAGAGATACGTGGGGTAGTGTTTCTTTTCTCCACAGGGTTACATCTGCAGTCAGTCACTGTCAGCTTTGTTCTGGAGTCACTGAAGGGGTAGGTGATGGTCACTAAACATCAGCTGGGGAAACCACCCACAGCAGATTCAACAAAGTGCACCACACAGGAAGTTCTTCATTGACAGTATTATCCAGGGCCCCTATAGATCATAAGACTCCTAGATGCTGCTTGTAGAAATAGGAGGATTTGCCTGCGTGGATGTCTGTGAAGAAACTACCTATGCCTTTTATAACGCTTCTGTTCTTGCAGAGTTTAGCCTGGTTGTGCTGTTCTGACAAATTCCAAAGGACCACAATCTGCATAAAAACACTGCTCAGCAGCCTTTCAGAAACAGCAGTTTAAAATCTCCAAAGGCTAGGTGACATTTTCACAAGCAAAAGATCTGTCAGCTTGGGGGATTAACATTGGGGAGGCTGACTCTTTTCAAGTTCAGGTTCCCTGCTCTTCATGGTTCACCAATTTAGGGTCTTTTCAGTTACACCAGAGGTGAATATTCAAGCAAATCTGCAACCAAACTTCAGTTTGGCACTGAAATTTGTCACTTGAACTAAATCTAAACTCATGTTTCTTTATTACTAAACCTTCTGGAGAGACAGTTGCCTTTATGGACTCCTACAAAAGTCAGTGGGCTTTTTGGGCACAGGCATCCAGAGGGCACTGGGCTGGGACCCAGGTATGCAGTGTGCCAGGTGCGGCCTTCGGCATCCACCAAACCTCTCAAAGAGCGGTTTTATTTGGCACATCTGATGACAGGCATTCAATGAGAAAATTCAAACAAGCTGTCATGGAGGAAAATTATAATTTTGAAATGGGTGGCAAATAGTTGGACTTTTTTTTAATCTGATGCCAACTTTACTTTTCTTGGAGAACCAGGGAGCTCATTTTCTGCATTGGATCTCAGCAGAAAACTGTAGAGTTGCTAGTTACATCTTTGGAAATAATTATAGAAAAGATAGGTACTGTCTGCTTTTGTTTTTCCCCAGAAAGATTATGTGTAATGTTTTATATAGAAGAGGAAAGAGTCAAAAAAGTATTGCTTATTCATCTGATGACATATTCCAGTCTACTAATTTAACCTGAGTGGTTTTAATCTATGAAAAAAGTGAGGAAAATAGTGGGGTTTGGCCATAATGCTTTTTATGGTGCTAAAGTTCTTTAAGGTTTTTGTAAGGTAATTTGTTTTCCCATTAATGTCCTGCTTTGGGCTGGGTTGGCAAAACTGGTTTTTTTCTCTCATTGTTTTTTCTCTCCTTCCCAGTAAGATTTTGTCTGAATTTGCTTTTGCTACCAAATACTGAACAATACCAGCAAAATGTGAAAAAGGAGATCTCCTGACTCCTTCCATAAGGAAAAGAAACAGCGTTCAGAGTCCCCCCAATCAGACAACAGGTTTGGTGAGAAGCATTTTTACTGGTTTATCGAGAAAGGAGGACAGATTTGCGTTACTCGGGGCTGACAGCACTGCTCGAGTATTTGTGCCTGGGCTTTGGTCCACCACCCTCCCTTCTGCACCTTCCCCCACAGAATCACAGAATGGCTGGGGTTGAAGGGGACCTCTGGATATCTTCC
Source organism: Gymnorhina tibicen (assembly GCA_013399875.1). Classification (NCBI taxonomy): domain Eukaryota; kingdom Metazoa; phylum Chordata; class Aves; order Passeriformes; family Artamidae; genus Gymnorhina; species Gymnorhina tibicen. The sequence goes on along the minus strand of VXAZ01000373.1, from coordinate 271,397 downwards.
AGTCCAGCCTGGAGCAGGTGTCACAGGAACATGTCCAGGTGGGTTTGGAATGTCTCCAGAGCGGGACTCTATGCTCCTTGGGCAGCCTCCCTCACACTCCAGGCTGCGGGTCCCCACACTACTGCTGGGTGAGTTTCTGCCCATAGGGACAGTGCTTGGGAGTGGCTTTATTATCATTTATTACTGTTGTTCACAGAATCACAGAATGTGCTGATTTGGAAAGGACCCACAAGGATCATCGAGTCCAGCTCCCGGGCCTGCACAGCACCCTCCCCCAGAGTCACACCATGTGCCTGAGAGCATTGACCAAACGCTTCTTAAGCTCTGTCAGGTTTGGTGCTGTGACCACTTCCCCGGGGAGCCTGTTCCAGTGCCCAACCATCTTCTGGGTGAAAAACTTCTTTCCTAATACCCAACTTAACCCTCCCCTGGCACAACTTCAGGCCGTTTCCTCGGGTCCTGTCATTGTTGTCCGTAGTCAACAGTGTTATTATTATGAGATACATTTTTTTTTTTTTCCCTTTGCCCCTCGCCCACGGAGGTACCAACTCCCGCTTCTCCCGACGCCTTTAGAACCCCCTGCCCCATGTTGAGAGGCAGGAACGTGGGGAAGGGCGGGGCCTCTGGAAA